>JAXIVJ010003615.1:67500-80000 GCA_036785665.1 Chirona hameri
GATGCCAGAAGCTGAAGTCCAGGCAGGATAGACCCGGACTGTATGATGGCCAGTGATGCTGAATCCTGCGGGAGCCACTCACCGAACTTCGACCTCAGGAACTACATCACTGATGGTCTGACGTGTGAAGGCGCGCCATCCTGCTGAAACGAGTGCCCTCTTCGGGTTGCTTGGACACCAACATGAACAAAAGGGAACCGGTTTCAGCAGGATAGCGCGCCTTCCCACGTCACACCCTCGAAGTCGAAGTTCGGCGATCGGCTGATCTCCCGCAGGATTCAGCATCATTGGCCACCATACAGTCAGGATCTGTCCTGCCTGGACTTCAGCTCCTGGCCTCAAGCTGTGGATTAGGTCGTCAGTCGCAACTCGCAAGCCCCGAATCCTGAAGCAGCTGAAGGCGATCGTGGAAAACTTCGCCCGCAACATGGACGAGGACCAGCTGAGGCGGATGGTGCGTCAAACCCGACGCCCAGCCGAGCTTTGCTGCGCGGAGGAGGGTGGACAATTTGAGTTTCTATTGTAGAGGAACGCTGAACAAAAGATGAATTGCGTTTGTATGACAACAAATGTCCCACCTTAGGCATTCTATTCATGTGTGTTTGTTGTGGTTAAATATATAATATATGCCTGTAACTGTGGTTTACTTTATTTAATTATTTAATGATCACCCGGTATGATTAGCCAAACAAAAGAAAGGCGATTCATCAATAGTTGTTTTAAGCACAGCAGGTAGGAATGAATGTCCAGTGCCACACGGGTGCGAGATTGAGCTGTAATCCTACTGAGAGCCTAGAGCCTAGATCCTACAGGACGTGCACCAGACATATGACCCCGTCTCAATGGTCTGTCTGGTCGCGTCTCCTGCGGCCGCAGGGCGCCCAGTTCTGACCAACCTTGGCGTCGATACTGAGGTTTTTCGTGTTGATGGAGGAGAGTTTGTGTTTCGAGGCGTTCACAGACCGGTAGGGCACTGTGCTCAGAGCTCGCTTCAGCGCCATCTTGTTCTTCAGCACTGACAGCGGAGAGACAGCGCGTCATTGCGAGCCGTGTGTCCTCGTTAATCACTGAACATACACGTGGCGTGTCTGTATCTGTACACTATGCATGCCATGTATGGCGTATTATCATGCAACTGAAAGACCATGTTCCATAGCGACTCGTGTTCATCTGTAACTGCCTATGATCGAATCTCATCATGGTCTCTTGGATGTGATCATAGGCAGTTCAATGACCTCAAAGTAGATGATCCTCATTGGGTCATTGGATGCTTACTTTGCTATGGGCGAGGCTTTTTGAACTTTTGAGAAGAAAAAAAGAATTAAATTGTTGAGTTGCACGATAAATCAATTCATGGGCTCTTCCAATGATACAAATCGTTAATGTAGAAATCATGGGCGCCATATAACTATATTGTTGCGGCGTCCTTAAAGGGAATGTTTCACCTTTGTATTCGTTTTGAATTGAGATAGCCATTATCTTTGGCCGTTATTGAAATGTCGAAAATACAAAGGTCATTTTCCCAAAAACTTAGCCGTTTTTAAGCAATTTAATTTATAATTTGCCAAATGGGGTCTAGGCTAGTGCCGCCGCTGATTGGCTGACAGCCACTTCAAGATTGCTGGTCCTGAAAGCCAGACGACCTGTATTTCTCGAACCTTGGTGGACATGGTGTGCCATACCCGGCACTAGCATTCGAGGTTTAGTTCAATCAGTTGCCAATAGGTGGAAGCACCGGCGCAGTGTTTCACGAAAATAAAACCTACTAAATATTAACTATTTCGTTTTCAACTTAGGTAAATGATGTAAAATTTGATGAGATGTTTCTTACTCATCGCGTTCGAGAGTGTTATTCGTCATTGATTGACAAAACCATTGTTTACGCTAATATAAGAACCAGCTAACATTTTCATTTTCCCAAAGCGTTCAGTTGTAAGCGAAGCGTTATAGTAACCTTGAGCGAAGCATTGCATGCAATCAGCCTGGCAAAGCGACCACGGTATCGAAGGAGGAGGGATCACATTTAGTTGGTATGGTAATATGTGTCTTCTTTCAGGAGCCAAAACACATTTTTGATATCATCCTTACTTTTTAAGATATGTTTGGTATTGCGCCGCCGTTCACCCTAAATCAGGCGATTTCTCGAGATTTAAAGGAAATAGTTCACCTTCAACATTAGTTGTAAGCTGAGATAGCAGTTTTGTAGCCCGTTTTGTAGCCCGTGTTGTCTGCAAGTTTTCTTGACTGAAAAGACTCTCCAGCCGATTATATTTGAGTTTTTGGCGAAGGAATGCGGTGCTGGCGAAAGAATGTTGTACTCGTTCTAGCCCGGGCAGAGGCTATACCATCAGCCAATCAGCTTGCAACTGGTGCTAGCAAACGATCGCCGGCCGCCGGTTGGCACATCTCCAATGCGAGTCTATCTTTACGCGACTACTTTCGAATCTGATTGGCTGAACCATTGTTTACATTCGCGTGACGTCAGGATTCTGACTCTGAGAGTATGCATATAGTTTTGATAAACAATAAAAATGTACGGCCTTCTGTCCTGAATCGGCGCGATATAAGGCCATTTTTGACAATATAAAAATAAATTGTATTAAAAAATATCATCAAATCGTGTTGGGTAAAAATTTCCAAGGTGAACTTTAACCCGGCAGTCACTGGGGTATATTCTGTAACACGACTCACTGGGGGGGGGGGGGGGGGGGGGGGGGCGGCTTTTTACCCACCCACCCTGGTATCTTCAGAATCAATTATAGCAGCGGGACGCACAAGTCGGCATTCGAAAGCCCTCAATGAGATAAACCTAACACACACTTACAAATTTCAAATTAAGGTCACATGTCAGGTCACGGTCAAGTCAAACGTCAAAATAGAGGTATGAGTTTATGGACAATACTTGCCATCCATGACCTTCGATTGCGCCTATGATCACCCAAAGTGCTGTCAAAGGTATGATACATATCCCACATGAGCTAAAGTGAGATTGTTGAAAAAGATCAAGGAAGGTCAAGGTCATGTCACAAAAGGTCACTACACACAAAATATCTACGAAAGTCATGCAGCACATGTTTTATGGATGCTTTTACGCATATAATTCGATAGTGATAGTCATTTTACCACGTGACTTCATTTCGAGAAGTTGGTGTCAAGTTCAGGTCAAGTTCAGGTCAAGTTCAGGTCAAATTCAGGTCAAATTCAGGTCAAATTCAGGTCACTGAAAGACAAAATGTGATTTTTTTTTGTTGGGGGGGGAGCAAAAACCAAAATTTTCGAAATTTCGAGATAGCTGGTTGCAATTTTCGAGAAAGCCCTTGCAATTTTCTACCTTTTAGCGTTTTTCGATTGCATTTTGCTTCAAATGTGGCATTTGTACGGCGTGGCAAAGTTTAGCTGATTTTTGTGTCAAAATAGTGTTTAGTGACATCACTAAATTCACTATATCCCGCAAAATTTCCGACGAAATTGCTTCATTTTTGCACAAAAGGTGTAAAAATGATTCTGGAGAGGTACTGAAAGTTTGGCGTCGATATCTGCATTAGTTGTTGAGATATTCCCAATATTCCTGGGGGGGGGGGGGGGGCTAACTCCCCTCCCCCAGTAGACCACGTAGTCATTTGCCGAATTCAGATTTCAGATCTGGCGGAGTTTGTTTGTTTGTTTGTTGGGGCTTAAAGGAAATAGTTCACCTTCGGAAATTCTTCAGAACACGATTTTATTATATTTTTTAATACAGTTACTTTTTTTCTTTTCAAAAATGGTCCTACATCGCGCCAATTCAGGACAGAAGGTCGTAAATTATTAATGTTATGGTGTGCGTTATTGGTCTGCGCATGCGCCCTGGTAGTGCTGGCACTCTCAGACGGTACAGTATATCATATATGCGCCGAATTCCTTCGCCAAAAAGTCAAATATCTTCGGCTGGAGAGTCTTTTCAGCCAAGAAAAGTTGCAGATAAGGATTTCTCAACACGGGCTACAAAACTACTATTTCAGTTCAAAATCCCATGTTGAAGGTGAACTATTTCCTTTAAGGGCGCGACGACTGCATGGTCAATTTGCGCCCATGAGATCTGGCGGAGTGATTTTTGTTATGTCTTGGTATGTTAACACACGTCCTGGCGGGGGGGGGGGGCGGACGAAATCCGCCCAACCCTCCGGCTTTTCGAGGATAGCGCAAAAACGGCGGCGCGCAGCGCCGCCGTTTTTTGCACACCTGTTCAGAAATGAACTTCCCATATTATGTAAAATTCTTGGCCTCGCGTCATCTTAGGTCAGGTGATGACCTCAACTCCAAAACGTTTGCAGTAGTACCACAGCCAGTTTTACGCAGATTGGTTTCAATATCGCAGGACTTCATAAGGTCATAGATACCAACAATTTGTTTATCTCGGATTTCTAATATCGGTGACCTAAGGTCAGGTCAATTTCGTGACCGCCAACACGATTTTGTCAACTATCGACGTAATGAAGATAGAGATGAAAAAATGGTACTAATGTGTTTGTCTCGTCGAGACACGTCTCCCAATATGCAAAATGACCAACTTGGGTCACCACTTGACCTTGACCTGAGGTCAAATTTCTCAGTTGACATCAGGACTATGATTCGAAGCGCCTTGACAAGACAAACGCGATGGCGTAAACATATTGCTATTGCTTTATCTGTATTAGGTAACAAGTTATTTGCGAAAAACAGTTTTGCCAAAAAAAATCACCTTTTTGACATTTGATGACCTCTGGAGCCTAAACTATTGACTTGAGCTCAAATGTATGTATGTATGTATGTATTGACAGTAAAAACACTCCATGATCATACACACACTCACACAGCGACCGACATAAACATACACGACACCCATCATACACCATGTAAAAGATCACCGAGCTGACGTTTAAAAGAAGCTAAAGACGCCTCGCGCAGGTCCGGCGGCAACGCGCTGTAGCGCTGTATAAAAAGCGTCTCTTGCCGGCTTCGGTTCTCACGCGCGGGAGGGCCAAATCAGCGTCCTGGCGTGTGCTTCTAGCTCGAAACTCAAGAGTTTGTCGAAAGCCGGGAAGCGAGAGCCTGTGGTTCCCTGGTGGTGCGAATTTTGTGAAGAAGATCGAGGGATTGGAGTTCGTACAGCTGCCGGGCGGTGAGCCAGCCCAGTTCATCTCGCACGTCCGATATGTGATCAAATTTACGCCGGCCAGAGACAGCGCGCAAGCCAAAATTGAGGATCTTTTGGAGGCGCTGCATGTTTTTCTCTGAGCCGTTGCCGAACACCGTCAAACAGTATCGGACGTGCGAGATGACAAGGGCGTCGACTATGACAGGAAGAAGTGACGAAGGGATCTGATGACGCACGTGGGTCAGGCCGATGAGGATACCGTTACATGTTTTGACGAGGACAGATACGTGTGAGTCCCACGAAAGGTGCTTGTCGAACAGTACGCCAAGATTCCTCACCGTGGGGCTCTCACGCACTATGTCCTCACGGAACCGAATAGTGGTCGTGGTCATGCCACGACAATTTTGACGGGAACCACAGACAATGAGCTCTGTTTTCCCGGTATTTACTTTCAAACCATGAGAATGGAACCAGGTGTCGAGAGATGATAAAGCCTGTTCCATGGTAGCAATGAGCTGAGGGAGGGATTCTTTTTTGCCTGAGACCAGAATTTGGGTATCGTCAGCGTACTGCACCACGTGCGCCTCAGGGGCAAAGAGGGATACGTCATTGGCAAAAATCTGGAATAGGAGTGGGCCGAGTGAGGATCCTTGGAAAACACCGAAGGATTTGGTAGGGATCGGGAAAGGTGGCGGTTCCCACGCCCGTCAGCTGTACAAACAGATTGAGTATGGCCAGTGAGATAAGAGGAAAACCAGGTAGGATCGATAGAATAGGTTTGGAGTATGGAAAGGAGCTTTGCGTGGTCGATCACGTCAAAGCATTTTGACAGGTCAAGTAGACAGAGGAGAGTGATGTCCTGGCGGTCGGTGGCGGAAAGGATATGATCGGATACGGTAAGAAGCGCGGTTTCTGTGGAGTGATTTGAACGAAAACCGTGCTGGGATGAGGAAAAAGGGTGATTGTTGGCCATGTAAGAGTACAGTTGTCGCTGAACAACTTTCTCTATAAGTTTTGGAAAGGCTGGGACGATGGAGATGGGACGGAAGTTTGATGTTTCGGAAAGGCTGCCGGATTTGTGAATAGGATGCACGATAGTGTTTCCAAGAGGCGGGATATTCACAGGTTGTGAGACAGGTGTTGATGATATGAAGGAAGACATGGCCGATGACGTCGAAACAAAGTTTCAAAATCCGGGTGCAGATGCCGTCAGAACCACAGGCTCCTGAATTTTCATAGAGAAGAGGACAGAACGGAGAAAGTCAAAAGAGACAGGCTTCAGAGTGAAGGCGCAGGCGCCAACCCTCGGAAGTCTACAAGGAAGCTGAATGGGCTCCCCCCCCCCCCCCCCTGTCTCGAACCTCACCCGCGACACGAGGCCCCACCCCGACGAAGCACCCGTTTAGCTCGTCGGGTGTGGCCTCAGGCGCAGCTCTCTGCGCGGACTTCTTGCCCTCAATAATTTGGCGAATGTTCCGAAAGATGGTGGTAGGACCCTGCTCAGTCACCCGCCGGGCAATATCATACCTCACATCATTTATAATGGCAGATTTGGCCATCTTGTCGAGAGCGAGAAAGGCTGGGGTCCTACCACTTCGGGCAAGAAGTCCACGGCGCTGAGCCATCAGCCGCAAGGTGGCGTCCGAGACAGGGGGTGCCGAAGGGTTGTACAGCTTGATGCGCTGTGAAGGAGCATGAAAGTCAAGTAAAGGCAGAAACAGATCGGTGAAGGCAGTCCACTGATCGGCAACTCCCGCGCGCGAGAACACTGGGCTCCAGTCAGTGCGACATAGATAAAAATGAAAATCTAAGACATTCATCCTATGAAGACGTCTGGAATAAATGAACTTCGGCTTCACACGTACTTGCCTCAACTGCCGCACAAAGAATGCGTGTTTACATCACGCCTCGTCGTCTACGAGACGTTCGCTCCTGTCGGGAAACGTTCGTGGAAGGCAGGGGAATCACCTCGACCGGTGTCGGTCGTCTGGCACGAGGGTGTGGCAGGGCGTGATGCTCCGGATGTGACGTCCGCCTTCATAACGTATCTGAAGACGCAACGCGATGCAGAAGAAGTCACAATCTGGCTTGACAACTGCACCGCGCAGAACAAAAACTGGACCTTGATCACCGGCCAGGCTGTGAACTGCCCAAACAGCGGTCTCAGAACAGTCACGCTCAAGTAATGCAAAAGGGAACCACGTCTATGTCGGCAGATGCGGTGCACCAAGTGTGCAATAAGGGCTTACAACGGAAGAAGGTGGTCGCTGATATGGAAGACTTTGTAAGCGCCATCGAGCCCTCATCGAAGGTGGTGGAGATGGCGCCAAACGACTTCCTTGACGTCAGAAACGGCATCAGCTGCCAAAAGCTCAAGCTACTCGGGGACTCGGACAGCCGACCCTACCTCGCCTCATTCAGTCATCGAGGTTCGTCGTGGCACAGATTTGCTATACACGAAAACGAGCCATACTATAGTCAATTGGCGTGCCTTCGACCTAACAAAGAGCAAATTCAGCTCCAAGGAGCGGCCAGTGAAAAAACACACCCTAGAGGTGTAAACAAAACGAAGCTGTTCAAGCTGAAGCAGCAGCTACTTCCTTTGCTGCCTCCTCAGATACGCCTCTTCTGGGAGAACATGATGGCATCGAACGCCCGTGAGCTGAATGGCTGATAGCCAGCAACCTGTTAAACCAGCATCAGGTTGACCGGCCATCCGCTCGGCCGGCCACCTGGTCAACCGTCCATCCACTCGTTCGGCTACTTGTGCGCCCGGCCACCTCGGCTCGTACGGCTGACTGTTCGGTCGACCATCTGCTCAGCCGGCCAACCGAGTGTCCCTGCTGTTTTTGACTGTTGCAGGAAGTTGTTTGCAGCGTTTACTGCATTGATGTTTAACTCGCGCGGCGCTGGGGGGGGGGGGTAAATTTTACCCCCCCCCTCCCGGATTGTCTCAATAACTTGCAAACTATGAAAGATATCACAGTGACACTTACGGTACCTTATGGTGCATCAATTATACGTCTTCTGACAAAATTTTGTTGAAATTCATGACAATTTCTGGGAGATAATGACGTTTTAGTGACGTCATGTCATGTCATTTTTGGCGAAAAAACGTTAAATGTTTGAAAAATCGTAGACAATAACGTGTTGATGCAACTTGCAAATAAAAGGCGTCACGAGAAAGGAAATAACATTGTCTTTAAAATGGCTATCTAGGATGCTGAAAAGTTTGGGTTTTTGACCCCCAAAAATGCAAAAAACTGATTTTTTTTGGAAGAATTTCCACGAAAGTTTATTTTTTATTTTCAAAAACCGGAAGATATATTAGAGAACCGAGTATGAACGATGCTGAAACCAAATTTAAAAGCAATATCTTTATTTTTGACTGACTTATAGCTCTCGAAGTATAAGTAACATGACGCCATTTTTTGAATTTACGTTTTTTTTTGCTTTTACTGACCAGATACAGACAAATAAATGCCACCACTGTATTTCTAAGACAAAACTAGTCTAGAAACATGTAATGTTTATTTAGATTAATCAATTTCAAATATTGTCCTTATTGTGACCTGACCTTGACCATTATATGGGGTCAAGCTGTGAAAATGGCTGCTTCTACGAATTATACGTGTGAAATAACCCAGACAACATGTGTCGCATGGCTTTCGTAGACCTGTGACCTTTTGTGACCTGACCTTGACCATTGCTTACAATTTCACTTTTACTTATGCAGGAGATGCATTATACATTTGGGAGCGCTTTATGAGATAATAGTTGCAATATAAGGCTTTGGATGGAAAGTATAGCCCAAAAGCCCAAATACTTACATTTTGACACTTGACCTGACCTGACATGTGACCTTATTTTAAGAATTTCGGGTATGCGTTAGATTCTTCTCACTGAGAGCTTTCCATCGCCGCCTTGCACGTCTCGCTGCGGTTATTGGTTCGGAAGATACGGGGGGGGGGCAACATTAACCCCCCAGCACCGGGCGTTCGGATGGAGACTCCAGCGCCGCGCGGGATAACAGCCGAAATATACTGGTAACGCACGAGTGGTTTTGAGGTCGATATAGTACTCAATACTCATTCCTTGGAAGCATTGCAGTGCTTAAGATATTACTTTCCTCTTGACAGAATGCAAATGAATAAAACCATTACATACGGCTTTCTTCCTGACAAGATAATGAATGAAATCCGGACATGCGGCTTTCTCCCTGACGAAATAATCGTTTAAATTCGTACGATGCGGCTTTATTCCGGCATAGGTTTTTTTTTCCTGACCGATGGCCTTGGTCATGTAGACGAATTTCCAAAAGGAAGAACATTTTTCGTTCTTAGCTATTAACCTACCAGGAATATAGGCATAAAATTAGCGATCGGGACCTATAGAAAAACTCCAAGAAATTTCACGAGCTCCTAGCTGGTAAAGTAGTCGTACGACACTCGCAAATACCATGAATCCAAACTACCAAGACAAACAACGACCACATGGCCTGAAGCCTGAAGCGTTAAACCCAGTGGTGGACAAGTCAGCTTCCCCGCTGTGGCTCCGAGCCTCGTCCTACAGCCCAATCCCCCCCCCCCCCCCAACAACAACCCCAACCCGCTCGCCAGACTGTGAGTTATACACAGACCATACTGTGAGCCAGATGATCACCAGACTGTGAGCTAGATACAGACCATACTGTGAGCCAGATGATCACCAGACTGTGAGCCAGATACAGACCATACTGTGAGCCAGATGATCACCAGACTGTGAGTTGGATACTCACCAGAATATAAGCCAGATACAGACCATACTGTGAGCCAGATGATCATCAGACTGTGAGTTGGATACTCACCAGACTGTGAGTTAGATGATCACCAAACTGTGAGCTAGATACAGACCATACTGTGAGCCAGATGATCACCAGACTGTGAGTTGGATACTCACCAGACTGTGAGTTAGATACTCACCATACTGTGAGCCAGATGATCACCATACTGTGAGTTAGATACTCACCATACTGTGAGCCAGATGATCACCGGACTGTGAGTTGGATACTCACCAGACTGTGAGTTAGATAATCACCATACTGTGAGCCAGATAATCACCAGACTGTGAGTTAGACACTCACCAGACTGTAAGCGAGATACAGACCATACTGTGAGCCAGATGATCATCAGACTGTGAGCCAGATGATCACCAGACTGTGAGTTAGATACAGACCATACTGTGAGCCAGATGATCACCAGACTGTGAGTTAGATACAGACCATACTGTGAGCCAGATGATCACCAGACTGTGAGTTGGATACTCACCAGACTGCGAGTTAGATACTCACCCGACTGTGAGCCAGACGATCACCAGACTGTGAGTTAGATACCCAACATACTGTGAGTTAGATACTCACCATACTGTGAGCCAGATGCTCACCAAACTGTGAGTTAGATACCCACCATACTGTGAGTTAGATACTCACCATACTGTGAGCCAGATGATCACCATACTGTGAGTTAGATACCCATCATACTGTGAATTAGATACTCACCATACTGTGAGCTAGATACTCATCATACTGTGAGTTAGATACTCACCAAACTGCGAGTTAGATACTCATCATACTGTGAGCCAGATGATCACCAGACTGTGAGTTAGATGCTCACCATACTGTGAGTTAGATACTCATCATACTGTGAGCCAGATGATCACCAGACTGTGAGTTAGATGCTCACCATACTGTGAGTTAGATACGCATCATACTGTGAGTTAGATACTCATCATACTGTGAGCCAGATGATCACCAGACTGTGAGTTAGATGCTCACCATACTGTGAGTTAGATACTCATCATACTGTGAGCCAGATGATCACCAGACTGTGAGTTAGATGCTCACCATACTGTGAGTTAGATACTCATCATACTGTGAGTTAGATACTCATCATACTGCGAGTTAGATACTCATTATACTGTGAGCCAGATGATCACCATACTGTGAGTTAGATACTCCCCAAACTGTGAGCCAGATGATCACCAGACTGTGAGTTATACACTCACCATACTGGGAGTTAGATACTCACCATACTGTGAGCCAGATGATCACTATACTGTGAGTTAGATACCCACCATACTGTAAGTTAGATACTCACCATACTGTGAGCCAGATGATCACCATACTGTGAGTTAGATACCCACCATACTGTGAGTGAGATACTCACCATACTGTGAGCCAGATGATCACCATACTGTGAGTTAGACACTCACCATACTGCGAGTTAGATACTCATTATACTGTGAGCCAGATGATCACCATACTGTGAGTTAGATACTCACCATACTGTGAGTTAGATACTCCCCAAACTGTGAGTTATACACTCACCATACTGTGAGTTAGATACTCACCATACTGTGAGCCAGATGATCACCATACTGTGAGTTAGATACTCACCATACTGTGAGTTAGATACTCCCCAAACTGTGAGCCAGATGATCACCATACTGTGAGTTAGATACTCACCAGACTGCGGGTTAGCCTGTCCCTCGTGCTCGGCTGACCTGCGCTACGGGTGCGGTAGTCGATGATCTGGTAGCGCCAGGCATGCGGGTCGGTGCGCGGGTCGTATCCCAGCCGCACCCACATGTTGCGCCACGGGCCCGTGTTGAAGTAGTAGGCCACCAGAGGCAGCAGACACTTGAACCGGTCCTTCAGGCCGCCCATCTTGTAGTAGATGAAGGCCCGCGACATCACCGCACGCTCCTCGAACAGCTGACGTCACACAGCATACACAACTGACGTCACACGTCACTCACAGCTGACGGCACACGGCACACACAGATGACGTCACACGTCACACGTCACACGTCACACACACACACACACACACACACACACACACACACACACACACACACACACACACACACACACACACACACACACACACACACACACACACACACACACACACACACACACACACACACACACACACACACACACACACACACACACACACACACACACACACACACACACACACACACACACACACACACACACACACACACACACACACACACACACACACACACACACACACACACACACACACACACACACACACACACACACACACACACACACACACACACACACACACACACACACACACACACACACACACACACACACACACACACACACACACACACACACACACACACACACACACACACACACACACACACACACACACACACACACACACACACACACACACACACACACACACACACACACACACACACACACACACACACACACACACACACACACACACACACACACACACACACACACACACACACACACACACACACACACACACACACACACACACAC
>JAXIVJ010003616.1:0-92097 GCA_036785665.1 Chirona hameri
TCGGTATCGGTATCGGTATCGGTATCGGTATCGGTATCGGTATCGGTATCGGTATCGGTATCGGTATCGGTATCGGTATCGGTATCGGTATCGGTATCGGTATCGGTATCGGTATCGGTATCGGTATCGGTATCGGTATCGGTATCGGTATCGGTATCGGTATCGGTATCGGTATCGGTATCGGTATCGGTATCGGTATCGGTATCGGTATCGGTATCGGTATCGGTATCGGTATCGGTATCGGTATCGGTATCGGTATCGGTATCGGTATCGGTATCGGTATCGGTATAGGTATAGGTATAGGTATAGGTATAGGTATAGGTATAGGTATAGGTATAGGTATAGGTATAGGTATAGGTATAGGTATAGGTATAGGTATAGGTATAGGTATAGGTATAGGTATAGGTATAGGTATATATATATATATATATATATATATATATATATATATATATATATATATATATATATATATATATATATATATATATATATATATATATATATATATATATATATATATATATATATATATATATATATATATATATATATATATATATATATATATATATATATATATATATATATATATATTAATGCAGTTAAATATATATTTAAATGTTGAATCAAACGTGAATCAATTTACACAAAAAAAAAAATATTTGATTTGGAAAGAATCAATTCTAAAAACTGAATCGTGATTTAATCCTTCAAAAAAGTTAAATAAATAACCAGTCCGCTATATACAGCGCCATTTGCACGATCATGGCCGTCTTTATGTCCTACTGCCTGAACGTCATGCCATCCAATATCTCTGGACTCTGACACTTAATTGGTCGACAAACGGCGGTTGGGTTCACTGTAAATGCAGTCAGTATCTGATTTCCTCTGTAGACATTGATGGGCTGTTTCCGTGTTTCGATAGTTTCGGATTGATGTGTTGTTTTTTGTATCCGTAGGAGTCTCCGCGGATTGACACGGCGTACAAAGATCTGAAGACCACCAAGAACCTGGAGAACTACATCCAGTGGTTCAACAGGCTCAGCTACATGGTGGCTACGGAGGTCTGCATGGTGAGTAGTGTGGACTGAAGTCAGTGTCTCTGAAGTCCTCGACATCTTCAACAGTTCACCACAAATGTACCTATGTGTCCAAAGAAAGATAGGAGTAATATATTGACAGGCATACTTCTTGCTGATAGTTCAGTGTTATGTCCTGTGTTCACTTCCAAAGAGCAGCCTTCAGCCTTGTAAGGGATGCTTTCTCTGTATTCAAAACTTCCCTGGCGAAATGTTATGTAGCCGTGGTTCTATTCCGTGCAATTGCGTTTGGTTTGCAAAATGATCGTCCAGACCGCGCTGATACATGGCCATTCTAAGCCGAAATCAGCGGAGAAATCAACTGCGAAGTGCTGCTACCCATTACCTGACATTTGGGTGATATATCTCGGAGTGCAACCACTCAGAATGAGCAATATATTTCCACAAAAGATACATTATCCACTGAATTATCGAAGCCGGACTAGATTAAACTATTCCCGCTCGGCAATCCCGCAGAAATCGACTTGGGAATAGTGGTAAGTCGCGCTCGAATTTGATCATCTATTTGTAGTGTTTGATAAACGCAAACCAATTCCCATTGGACTAGTAGTGGATGGAGGCAATAGTCGTCTTTCTCATTTTGTGGTTGTTACAGCATGTGATGGAGGAACATCAAGTTTTGGTGGCTGAGTGAAGTTGAATTTGAGTTTGGTTGATGCAACTGAAGAGAGGTGAACTGTCATCTAACCGCGCCCATCTCTATTTCAGCAAGTGAAAAAGAAGCAGCGAGTTCGGCTGATTGAGTACTGGATAGAGGTGGGCCGCGAGTGCTTCAACACGGGCAACTTCAACTCTCTGATGGCCATCATCGCCGGCCTCAACATGTCTCCCGTCTCTCGGCTGAAGAAGACGGTCAGTTAACCTGCTGAACTGCATTCACGTTGTTCATGCTCACCGGCTGGTGTTAAATATCAATTAAAGGGAAATATTACACCGGCTGTTGTCAACATATCAATTACGATCATTTAAGATAAAAGAAAATATTACACCGGCTGTTGTCAACATAGCAATTAAAGGGAAATAGTCACATTTTTCTACAAAAAAAGGAGTATTACTTGAAAACGACAGACGAGACCAAAATGTATTGTAAATTGATCACATTTTGCGTATAAACATTCCTACCGAAAGATATTTCAAGTTAAAGTTGATGAGCGTTCCGCGCTTATAACGGTCGGTACTCACAAATACTTGGTAACGAATTCACTGTCCGAACTAAAATTAGCCTGCCTACGCATTGTTATTTATCATGAAGGCATATAATATGTTTCATGCACTCTATCTTTTGCGAATATGTACCAAACCACAGACCATATATAGTGATCTGTGACCAAACTTATATGAACAATGAGCAAGCATTTGCAAAAAAGTGCATTGAAATCGGCAGTTTAGCTTGACCCCAAACCTATTTAGTGTTCTCGACTTATTTTGTGAAAATAAATAGGACGTTTTCGCATGAATTTTCAACAAACAGGTATGTAATACACTACAATGCACACATGAAACATATATCTGAAACGTTTTCCCATAATCAATCAACACACGTTTCAGAAAACCGTGATGCATTCGCCGGATTAACTTGGCCCGGACGGAGAGCTATTTAGTGTCGGCGATTTGTCTCATTGACCAATCAGGGACGTTGACACGCTTATTGGCGTACGTACTTCATTTTTCTGGCCCTATGACTTATTTACAAATCAACATTCAAACCAGAGATAGTGATGGATTGTACTGTTCGTCACCATATGTAAGTACATATATTTTTATTTATTCCATAATCAAATTTTTGCAATATAGAACGTTGTTATTTCACTTCTAAATTGAGGCACGGTCAATTTGATACCATACATGTGTCACATACAAATGCAGATACATACATCAGAAGGTGAATATTTCCCTTTAAGGTAGTCATGAGGTCAGTTAAGATCGTCATAAGATCAGTTAAGATCTTCATAAGATCAGTAAGATGAAAGGACACAAGATCAGTTTCCACAAAAAAGGCAAACGCGGACGCGCTTGACAAAATTGTATATACAGACTTGCTGTCTTATTCAGGTTTCAAAACGTATCACAAAGAGCGGGCTTAGCTGACTCAGTTACCCTCAAAAGGCCATTTCAGTTTTGGCGTCACACATTGGCATCTGAAGTCGCGTAAATCGCATATGTACGCTGTTTAGGAAGACCTCTGGCGTCCTTGGCCCGAGTTCAATACATCAGATTGTATAGGGCTGCGGTTTGTCTGGCGTGTAGTCACGTGCTCTACAATCTACAATCTACAATCTGCTGTGTCCGAACATGACGGTGTCGAAAAAGTCGATTTGGGAGAAACCTATTTGGTCGTGTATTCTCTGCCATCCGCGCCGATTAACCCTAGCAGTTGAGGCAGGTGAGGCGCCCGAAACCCAAAATCTCCAGCCGTCATCCAATGGCGCAGATATGCAATGACAGATGAGATGGTGTGATAACATTGTGCCGTTTCGCCTGTTGCAGTGGTCTCGGGTGGACAGATTGTGTGATGACATTGTGCTGTTTCGCCTGTTGCAGTGGTCTCGGGTGGACAGATTGTGTGATGACATTGTGCCGTTTCGCCTGTTGCAGTGGTCTCGGGTGGACAGCTTGTGTGATGACATTGTGCTGTTTCGCCTGTTGCAGTGGTCTCGGGTGGACAGCTTGTGTGATGACATTGTGCTGTTTCGCCTGTTGCAGTGGTCTCGGGTGGACAGATTGTGTGATGACATTGTGCCGTTTCGCCTGTTGCAGTGGTCTCGGGTGGACAGATTGTGTGATGACATTGTGCCGTTTCGCCTGTTGCAGTGGTCTCGGGTGGACAGATTGTGTGATGACATTGTGCTGTTTCGCCTGTTGCAGTGGTCTCGGGTGGACAGCTCCCAGCTGTCCGTCCTCGAGCAGCAGATGTCGCCGTCCTCAAACTTCCTCAGCTACAGGAGGACACTGCAGGTGAGAGAACAGAGGAGAGGATAGGACAGGGGTGGAGGACAGAGTGCCGTGTCCAGTCAGATGTTGGGGTCAGGGTGGTGTGACGTACCGACAGACTGTCGGTAATGTCGACAGTCTCTGCCATCCGCGCCACTGTCCACTGCCCGCTGCAAACAAAAAACAACAGCCGTTTTTGGTCGCCAAGGTGTATGTCATTTGTTTGTTTATTTGTTTATTTATTGACAATGAGCAACAGGCATTCACCCAATTACAGCTCAAGTCGAGTAATTAAAACACGCGACAAATACAAAGACAAAGGACATCTCAAAAGTGCATGTCGAAAACGCCATAATAACCGGCATCGTGTTTGCAGAGTTATTAGAAGCTATGTGAGCAGTTCACGTTGGATCGTGCAATATACCAGCTTCGTTATTCCAGCCACTAAGCTGGGGTTAGACTGATGTATACAATAAGGACAGCCTTGGCTGAACATTTCTGCCAGGACTCACATGATTTACGCCTTTCAACTTTGGTAGTATATCCAGTGGTGTGCCTAGTATATCCAGTGGTGTGCCTACTATATCCAGTGGTGTGCCTAGTATATCCAGTGGTGTGCCTAGTATATCCAGTGGTGTGCCTACTATATCCAGTGGTGTGCCTAGTATATCCAGTGGTGTGCCTAGTATATCCAGTGGTGTGCCTACTATATCCAGTGGTGTGCCTACTATATCCAGTGGTGTTCCTAGTATATCCAGTGGTGTGCCTAGTATATTCAGTGGTGTGCCTACTATATCCAGTGGTGTGCCTAGTATATTCAGTGGTGTGCCTACTATATTCAGTGGTGTGCCTACTATATCCAGTGGTGTGCCTACTATATCCAGTGGTGTGCCTAGTATATTCAGTGGTGTGCCTACTATATCCAGTGGTGTGCCTAGTATATCCAGTGGTGTGCCTACTATATCCAGTGGTGTGCCTACTATATCCAGTGGTGTGCCTAGTATATTCAGTGGTGTGCCTACTATATCCAGTGGTGTGCCTACTATATTCAGTGGTGTGCCTAGTATATCCAGTGGTGTGCCTACTATATCCAGTGGTGTGCCTACTATATCCAGTGGTGTGCCTAGTATATTCAGTGGTGTGCCTACTATATCCAGTGATGTTCCTAGTATATCTAGTGGTGTGCCTAGTATATCCAGTGGTGTGCCTAGTATATCCAGTGGTGTGCCTAGTATATCCAGTGGTGTGCCTAGTATATCCAGTGGTGTGCCTAGTATATCCAGTGGTGTGCCTAGTATATCCAGTGGTGTGCCTTGTCAACCAGTCAGTTAGTTATTGAATATCCCAATGATCGCTACAGACTCTTGCGGAGGTCGCGTCCAACACGGGCTGTATGCGTATCTGCGTTTGCATCTGTATCTGTGTTACAGTATCTGTATGTGTATCTGTATGTGTATCTGTATATGTATCTGTATGTGTATCTGTATGTGTATCTGTATGTGTATCTGTATGTGTATCTGTGTGTGTGTGTATCTGTATGTGTATCTGTATGTGTAGCTGTATGTGTATCTGTATGTGTATCTGTATGTGTATCTGTATGTGTATCTGTATGTGTATCTGTATGTGTATCTGTATGTGTATCTGTATGTGTATCTGTATGTGTATGTGTATCTGTATGTGTATCTGTATGTGTATCTGTATGTGTATCTGTATGTGTATATGTATGTGTATCTGTGTGTGTGTGTGTGTGTGTGTGTGTGTGTGTGTGTGTGTGTGTGTGTGTGTGTGTGTGTGTGTGTGTGTGTGTGTGTGTGTGTGTGTGTGTGTGTGTGTGTGTGTGTGTGTGTGTGTGTGTGTGTGTGTGTGTGTGTGTGTCTGTGTCTGTGTCTCTGTCTGTGTCTGTGTCTGTGTCTGTGTCTGTGTCTGTGTCTGTGTCTGTGTCTGTGTCTGTGTCTGTGTCTGTGTCTGTGTCTGTGTCTGTGTCTGTGTCTGTGTCTGTGTCTGTGTCTGTGTCTGTGTCTGTGTCTGTGTCTGTGTCTGTGTCTGTGTCTGTGTATGTGTCTGTGTCTGTGTCTGTGTCTGTGTCTGTGTCTGTGTCTGTGTCTGTGTCTGTATCTGTATCTGTATCTGTATCTGTATCAGTATCAGTGCAGTATCTGTATGTGTATCTGTATCTGTATCTGTATCAGTGCAGTATCTGTATCAGTATCAGTGCAGTATCTGTATCAGTATCAGTGCAGTATCTGTATGTGTGTATGTGTGTCTGTATCTGTGTGTGTGTATCAGTGTCAGTGCAGTATCTGTATGTGTATCTGTATCAGTATCAGTGCAGTATCTGTATCAGTATCTGTATCAGTGCAGTATCTGTATGTGTATGTGTATGTGTATCTGTATCTGTATCAGTATCAGTGCAGTATCTGTATGTGTGTCTGTTTCTGTGTTACAGGCGGCCATGTGGAGGTCGTCCAACACGGGCACCTCTTCAGACGGCAGGCAGAGGATCGTCATTCCGTTCTTCTCCCTGCTGGTCAAGGACCTCTACTTCCTCAACGAAGGCTGCGCCAACCGGTCAGTTGCCACAATCCTATTTCTTTTACTAAATCTTGTGAAAGTTCGTCGTTTCATACTCAGTGGTTTGAGTGTAGCTAGTAAATGAGGCATCGCTTTCCTCGTCACTGGTGTTGTATTTGTTATGCTCAAGTTCTTTTGTTATAGGATTTCGTCTTCGTCTTTGGCATTTTTCGCCGCATACATGTTGCTGTATTTTCTTTTGTGTGTGTACGATGCAATATATTTTTTTTAAAGAAAAAACTATTATTTAGTACCAAGTGGCTTGCGAATCATGTGTTCAAAACCATCTCAGCTTGTCACAATGTCACATGTAACATTTTCTCTCTCCACTTCCAGCCTGGTGGACGGCCACATCAACTTTGAGAAGTTTTGGCAGCTTGCCAAGCAGGTGACTGAGTTTATCGCCTGGAAGCAGGTCACGTGTCCGTTCACCAAGGACGTCAAGGTCATCCAGTACCTGATGACCGGGCCTGTATATGATGAACACGGTGAGTGACTTCTCGAATCATCGGCTGTCCTAGTGGACAGGAGAGTGACTTCTCGAATCATCGGCTGTCCTAGTGGACAGGAGAGTGACTTCTCGAATCATCGGCTGTCCTAGTGGACAGGAGAGTGACTTCTCGAATCATCGGCTGTCCTAGTGGACAGGAGAGTGACTTCTCGAATCATCGGCTGTCCTAGTGGACAGGAGAGTGACTTCTCGAATCATCGGCCGTCCTAGTGGACAGGAGAGTGACTTCTCGAATCATCGGCTGTCCTAGTGGACAGGAGAGTGACTTCTCGAATCATCGGCTGTCCTAGTGGATAGGTGAGTGACTTCTCGAATCATCGGCTGTCCTAGTGGACAGGAGAGTGACTTCTCAAATCATCGGCCGTCCTAGTGGACAGGAGAGTGACTTCTCGAATCATCGGCCGTCCTAGTGGACAGGAGAGTGACTTCTCGAATCATCGGCCGTCCTAGTGGCCAGGAGAGTGACTTCTCGAATGATCGGCCGTCCTAGTGGACAGGAGAGTGACTTCTAGAATGATCGGCCGTCCTAGTGGCCAGGAGAGTGACTTCTCGAATGATCGGCCGTCCTAGTTGCCAGGAGAGTGACTTCTCGAATCATCGGCTGTCCTAGTGGACAGGAGAGTGACTTCTCGAATGATCGGCCGTCCTAGTGGACAGGAGAGTGACATCTCGAATCATCGGCTGTCCTAGTGGACAGGAGAGTGACATCTCGAATCATCGGCTGTCCTAGTGGCCAGGAGAGTGACTTCTCGAATGATCGGCCGTCCTAGTGGACAGGAGAGTGACTTCTCGAATGATCGGCCGTCCTAGTGGCCAGGAGAGTGACTTCTCGAATCATCGGCTGTCCTAGTGGACAGGAGAGTGACTTCTCGAATCATTGGCTGTCCTAGTGGACAGGAGAGTGACTTCTCGAATGATCGGCCGTCCTAGTGGACAGGAGAGTGACTTCTCGAATCATCGGCTGTCCTAGTGGACAGGAGAGTGACTTCACGAATCATCGGCTGTCCTAGTGGACAGGAGAGTGACTTCTCGAATCATCGGCTGTCCTAGTGGACAGGAGAGTGACTTCTCGAATCATCGGCCGTCCTAGTGGACAGGAGAGTGACTTCTCGAATGATCGGCTGTCCTAGTGGCCAGGAGAGTGACTTCTCGAATGATCGGCCGTCCTAGTGGACAGGAGAGTGACTTCTCGAATGATCGGCCGTCCTAGTGGACAGGAGAGTGACTTCTCGAATGATTGGCCGTCCTAGTGGCCAGGAGAGTGACTTCTCGAATGATCGGCCGTCCTAGTGGACAGGAGAGTGACTTCTCGAATGATCGGCCGTCCTAGTGGACAGGAGAGTGACTTCTCGAATGATTGGCCGTCCTAGTGGCCAGGAGAGTGACTTCTCGAATGATCGGCCGTCCTAGTGGCCAGGAGAGTGACTTCTCGAATGATCGGCCGTCCTAGTGGACAGGAGAGTGACTTCTCGAATGATCGGCCGTCCTAGTGGACAGGAGAGTGACTTCTCGAATGATCGGCCGTCCTAGTGGACAGGAGAGTGACTTCTCGAATGATCGGCTGTCCTAGTGGACAGGAGAGTGACTTCTCGAATGATCGGCTGTCCTAGTGGACAGGAGAGTGACTTCTCGAATGATCGGCCGTCCTAGTGGACAGGAGAGTGACTTCTCGAATGATCGGCCGTCCTAGTGGACAGGAGAGTGACTTCTCGAATGATCGGCCGTCCTAGTGGACAGGAGAGTGACTTCTCGAATCATCGGCTGTCCTAGTGGACAGGAGAGTGACTTCTCGAATGATCGGCCGTCCTAGTGGACAGGAGAGTGACTTCTCGAATGATCGGCCGTCCTAGTGGCCAGGAGAGTGACTTCTCGAATGATCGGCCGTCCTAGTGGCCAGGAGAGTGACTTCTCGAATGATCGGCCGTCCTAGTGGCCAGGAGAGTGACTTCTCGAATGATCGGCCGTCCTAGTGGCCAGGAGAGTGACTTCTCGAATGATCGGCCGTCCTAGTGGCCAGGAGAGTGACTTCTCGAATGATCGGCCGTCCTAGTGGCCAGGAGAGTGACTTCTCGAATGATCGGCCGTCCTAGTGGCCAGGAGAGTGACTTCTCGAATGATCGGCCGTCCTAGTGGCCAGGAGAGTGACTTCTCGAATGATCGGCCGTCCTAGTGGCCAGGAGAGTGACTTCTCGAATCATCGGCCGTCCTAGTGGACAGGAGAGTGACTTCTCGAATGATCGGCCGTCCTAGTGGCCAGGAGAGTGACTTCTCGAATCATCGGCCGTCCTAGTGGACAGGAGAGTGACTTCTCGAATGATCGGCCGTCCTAGTGGACAGGAGAGTGACTTCTCGAATGATCGGCCGTCCTAGTGGACAGGAGAGTGACTTCTCGAATGATCGGCCGTCCTAGTGGCCAGGAGAGTGACTTCTCGAATCATCGGCCGTCCTAGTGGACAGGAGAGTGACTTCTCGAATGATCGGCCGTCCTAGTGGCCAGGAGAGTGACTTCTCGAATGATCGGCCGTCCTAGTGGCCAGGAGAGTGACTTCTCGAATGATCGGCCGTCCTAGTGGACAGGAGAGTGACTTCTCGAATGATCGGCCGTCCTAGTGGACAGGAGAGTGACTTCTCGAATGATCGGCCGTCCTAGTGGACAGGAGAGTGACTTCTCGAATGATCGGCCGTCCTAGTGGACAGGAGAGTGACTTCTCGAATGATCGGCCGTCCTAGTGGCCAGGAGAGTGACTTCTCGAATGATCGGCCGTCCTAGTGGACAGGAGAGTGACTTCTCGAATGATCGGCCGTCCTAGTGGCCAGGAGAGTGACTTCTCGAATGATCGGCCGTCCTAGTGGCCAGGAGAGTGACTTCTCGAATGATCGGCCGTCCTAGTGGCCAGGAGAGTGACTTCTCGAATGATCGGCCGTCCTAGTGGCCAGGAGAGTGACTTCACGAATCATCGGCTGTCCTAGTGGACAGGAGAGTGACTTCTCGAATGATCGGCCGTCCTAGTGGCCAGGAGAGTTTGTCTTGACAAACAGCCATTCCGGGGGGTGACTGCCATTCCGACTGTGTCACGGGTATCTTGTATCTGTATCCACCCTAACAAAACACAGGGGTGCATAGTGCGGTATGGGTGCATCGTGTTGGATATGTGGCCAAAACCAGGGGCGTCGCCACGGATTGTTGAGTTAGATAGGGGGGGGGGGGGACGAAGTGCCGGGGGATCAGTCCCCAGTAACATTTTCGGATTTGAACATGACGCCTATGGGCGTTGCATGGAAAGAATCGACTTCAAAGTGCCTCCGTCTCCACCTACTTTCGGAAGGTGGTTACGCCTATGTATCTACCATTTTTATGTTTCCTATTTGTATTTATAATGGTGAATAACAATAGCTTCTTCGAAAATCTTCATGGTAGAATGTTGTTAACATTGTAAGTCGTTTTAAAACGTCTCATTGTCGCTAGGCACTGTTGTGAAGTTCGGGTCTGGATTCCGCGCCGAAATAGAGCGGACCGGATACCGCCGCCTAGTAGGGCAGGGTAACATCGGACGGTCCGCTCGGTTAGAGCTGGGATCCGGCTGTAAACAGAGGCTGAGCCTTCATCTTCGGGCTGGCCTCTCTTTATAGCCCTCGAGTCAATAAATAGCGGCGCACCCCGACGGTCGCGCTCACTTTGCGTTTGGTGTACTCGAGGTAGTCGCAGCCCCCACTCCGCGCTTGGTGTACTCGAGGTAGTCTCAGCCCCCACTCAGCGCTTGGTGTACTCGAGGTAGTCGCAGCCCCCACTCCGCGCTTGGTGTACTCGAGGTAGTCGCAGCCCTCACTCCGCGCTTGGTGTACTCGAGGTAGTCTCAGCCCCCACTCAGCGCTTGGTGTACTCGAGGTAGTCGCAGCCCCCACTCCGCGCTTGGTGTACTCGAGGTAGTCTCAGCCCTCACTCCGCGCTTGGTGTACTCGAGGTAGTCGCAGCCCCCACTCCGCGCTTGGTGTACTCGAGGTAGTCTCAGCCCTCACTCCGCGCTTGGTGTACTCGAGGTAGTCGCAGCCCCCACTCCGCGCTTGGTGTACTCGAGGTAGTCCCAGCCCCCACTCCGCGCTTGGTGTACTCGAGGTAGTCGCAGCCCCCACTCCGCGCTTGGTGTACTCGAGGTAGTCGCAGCCCTCACTCCGCGCTTGGTGTACTCGAGGTAGTCGCAGCCCTCACTCAGCGCTTGGTGTACTCGAGGTAGTCTCAGCCCTCACTCCGCGCTTGGTGTACTCGAGGTAGTCGCAGCCCTCACTCAGCGCTTGGTGTACTCGAGATAGTCTCAGCCCTCACTCCGCGCTTGGTGTACTCGAGGTAGTCGCAGCCCCCACTCCGCGCTTGGTGTACTCGAGGTAGTCGCAGCCCCCACTCCGCGCTTGGTGTACTCGAGGTAGTCGCAGCCCCCACTCCGCGCTTGGTGTACTCGAGGTAGTCGCAGCCCTCACTCTGCGCTTGGTGTACTCGAGGTAGTCGCAGCCCTCACTCCGCGCTTGGTGTACTCGAGGTAGTCGCAGCCCCCACTCCGCGCTTGGTGTACTCGAGGTAGTCGCAGCCCCCACTCCGCGCTTGGTGTACTCGAGGTAGTCGCAGCCCTCACTCCGCGCTTGGTGTACTCGAGGTAGTCGCAGCCCTCACTCCGCGCTTGGTGTACTCGAGGTAGGTTCCCAGCTAAAGGGTTGGGGTTTTGCTCACCCCTCTCTCCTAGATAGGTTCTGGAGCCGGGTTAAAGTATTTCGCGCTGGCGTGAGGGTAGTTAGGGTATTTCTGCGCTGGCGTTAGGGTAGATACGGTATGTCCGCGGTGTGTCGAGAGTTGAAGTTCGAGTGTTTTATTCTGGCGGTCTTTACTATTTCGACGTTGTATACCCGCTGGAGTCCCCTGAATAATAATGGAGCTGAATCACCTATGAGTTTTACACGGAGTGACGCAGAGCATGAATATCTAACGGAGTACTTACTTTGATCGGAACAGTCAATGCATCAGTAATAATGCTAATGTAGGTGGGTTTAAAAACCTACCCAATATACCCATCGGCTCGCTACACACCGTGTGTAATTAAGGCGCATCATCTACCACTGAACCCAACATCTGATCCGGAAGCCATGCAAGGTGGCAGATTGCATGGCGACCAAACTGAGCCCTGCCACGCGCCAGTCGCAGCCATGCATAGCTGGGACTACCTCGAGTACACCAAGCGCGGAGTGAGGGCTGCGACTACCTCGAGTACACCAAGCGCGGACTGAGGGCTGCGACTACCTCGAGTACACCAAGCGCTGAGTGAGGGCTGCGACTACCTCGAGTACACCAAGCGCGGAGTGAGGGCTGCGACTACCTCGAGTACACCAAGCGCGGACTGAGGGCTGCGACTACCTCGAGTACACCAAGCGCTGAGTGAGGGCTGCGACTACCTCGAGTACACCAAGCGAGGAGTGAGGGCTGCGACTACCTCGAGTACACCAAGCGCGGAGTGAGGGCTGCGACTACCTCGAGTACACCAAGCGCGGAGTGAGGGCTGCGACTACCTCGAGTACACCAAGCGCGGAGTGAGGGCTGCGACTACCTCGAGTACACCAAGCGCGGAGTGAGGGCTGCGACTACCTCGAGTACACCAAGCGCGGAGTGAGGGCTGAGACTACCTCGAGTACACCAAGCGCGGAGTGGGGGCTGCGACTACCTCGAGTACACCAAGCGCGGAGTGGGGGCTGCGACTACCTCGAGTACACCAAGCGCGGAGTGAGGGCTGAGACTACCTCGAGTACACCAAGCGCGGAGTGGGGGCTGCGACTACCTCGAGTACACCAAGCGCGGAGTGAGGGCGATCGTCGGGGTGCGCCGCTATTTATTGACTCGAGGGCTATAAAGAGAGGTCAGCTCGAAGATGAAGGCTCAGCCTCTGTTTACAGCCGGATCCCAGCTCTAACCGAGCGGACCGTCCGATGTTACCCTGCCCTACTAGGCGGCGGTATCCGGTCCGCTCTATTTCGGCGCGGAATCCAGGCCCGAACTTCACACTGGCAGGAAAAGCTGACAGTCATTTTCAACAATTAAATCTCCACACATGAAACCTATCAAAAATAAAATATGCGTTTCCAAAGTTGATACATATCCTAGTGATTCCTGTTACAAAGAGAGCTATTTCTCTCTTTGTAACAGGGTAGTCCGCCCCGGTAGCTCAGTGGGAGAGCGCTGGACTTCTGACCTATCCCGGTAGTGGCAGCCCGGGTTCGAGTCGCTTCGGCGCTCGCTATTTGCTCCTGACTGGGATGGCCTGCGGCCTGCGGCAGCGGTTGCACTCAAGGTCAGGTGACGTCAGTGAGCGGGGCGGACCGTGTCTAGGTATGTCGGGCACGTAAAACTTTCGTCTCTAAATTCTGCCGGCCAACAGGAATTGCGCGATCGGGTGGTGAGGTCAGGACCTGCACAACAAGCTCTGCTTAGTCCTGAAGGAGAAGGTCCTGACCTCGGAAATCCATCCACACAAAACATTCGGACTAAATTTATAAAAAATATAAAAAATAATATATAATAGATCCTAGTGATTCCTGTAACATAGAGAGCTATTTCATATATACTAGATCCTAGTGATTCCTGTAACATAGAGAGCTATTTCATATATAATAGATCCTAGTGATTCCTGTAACATAGAGAGCTATTTCATATATAATAGATCCTAGTGATTCCTGTAACATAGAGAGCTATTTCATATATAATGGATGGCTGTAATGGGCATTGTGCAGAGAATACGAAGATAGCACATATAGTCTGTGCCCATGTTATGGTAGAAGACGGCACATATAGTCTGTGCTCATGTTATGGTAGAAGACGGCACATATAGTCTGTGCCCATGTTATGGTAGAAGACGGCACATATAGTCTGTGCTCATGTTATGGTAGAAGACGGCACATATAGTCTGTGCCCATGTTATGGTAGAAGACGGCACATATAGTCTGTGCCCATGTTATGGTAGAAGACGGCACATATAGTCTGTGCTCATGTTATGGTAGAAGACGGCACATATAGTCTGTGCTCATGTTATGGTAGAAGACGGCACATATAGTCTGTGCTCATGTTATGGTAGAAGACGGCACATATAGTCTGTGCTCATGTTATGGTAGAAGACGGCACATATAGTCTGTGCTCATGTTATGGCTGATTAAAAATAATGAAAAAAAGGTGAAATGCAACACTAACCAAAGTTAGTGTTGCATTTCATCCTTTCCTCATTACCTGTTTGTAATTAACCATAACATGCCCTTAACATGCCCATAACATGCCCTTAAGTGTAAAGTGTATCCATCGCTGATCCCAGCTCTGGGCACAAGTACCTCTCCCAGCCGCTACCGAACAGTATAGGCGTTTACCAGGGTTCTGCCCTCGGGCCGTTGTTGTACAGCGTGTTCGCCAACGACTTGAGCTACTTTGTTCCTGAGGCACATGTTTGATGTTATTCAGTACGCCGATGACACGCAGATACTAGTATCCGGCAGCAAAGATAACATCGGTGCACTGGTTGATCGCATGGAACGCTCCCTCTCCTCCCTTGACATGTGGTTCAGAGCGAACTGTCTAAAAGTGAATGCTTCCAAAACTCAGTTGATGGTGTTCGGCAGCCGGCAGAACCTCCGTAACGTACCACCAATCGAGATATGTTTCCGTGGGGAAGAAGTGGCAGCCACCTGTCCGTTCGGATGTCACCCGCTTGCTTAATGACTCCGCGCACCGATTTCCGAGTTCAGGACCCGGCATAAACAGTCTGATCAGATACAGACTGTCAGTACGAGAGATGAAGCTTGATTCGCAAAATGCCGGAACTTCAGACAATACCCTAAATATTTAAATGTGAGCTTGCCCGTAAATACAGACGAACGACGCATTGGTACTCAAAGATACCCTGAACGAATAACAACGAATACGCCTAAGCAAATTTCAACTGTCCTTTCCACTCTGTTACCAAGAATGCAAAAGCGAATTAAATAATGTGTTGGTTACCAAAGACTCCAAAACGTGCATTGATATATCTGTGCATTGATATATCTGTCTCATTGATCACGTGTCACGTGATCACGTGATCATTCAATGCAATACATATTCGATTCATCAGACCTACCTTTGTATTGATTAGCGTCTGACTTCCATGTCAGCTCCCTTTCTTTTAACCCTATTCCCTGCGGGGGGGGGGGGCAGATTCTGCCCCCCCGATGGGTTTTCACTTGCCGCTTCTAAACTGTTAGGCCTAGCGTCTTCAAACTTTGTGACTTTTCCTAACTTTGAATGGCGCGTGTTATGTCAAATTTGGAGATAAAAAATCGGGCCAGCAGAGGCGGTGCCAGGCTCCTGTTTTGGGGAGGGTGTTACGAATGCGGTTGTGCGGCGCATACTTTCTTCGTATTTTTCGGTGCAATAAATGCGTCAGAAACATTTTCAATGCAATATATATACATCATACATACTGGGATTATACATGTTTGTTGGCATAGGCGCACTCAGGTACAACAAAATGGGCGGCGATACCATACTCAAATTAGGTTCAACTTCAAATTAGTAAGATGATAAAAGCGTTACTCGCATGGTCCCCCCCACGTTGTTTTCCTGGATCCGCCTATGCGCAATATATTACATCTAACAAATTACAGCAAGTAATGCCCACATGTGACGTTCATGTCGTCCCAAGCAATCACGAACAGCACAAATTTGTTATCAGAAAATCCCCCCCCCATTTTACATCGCCTGAATGCGCCTATGATTTTTGATTTTGGTATTTATCTTTAGGTATATTAAACACCAGTACATTTGAAGCTCAAAAACGGTTGGGGCATGCAAATCGGTCAAACCACATGGCGACAACTACCTTTAAAAACACCCCAATTTTTGTTTTGCCAACTAGCCCCCATTTTTTAACACAAAATAAATTTCGGGCCGCTAAGAGGGGGCCCTTGTAATCTTGTAATGACGAATCGAATGGTGTTTTCCACATCGAAATCGACTGAGCGGCTCTCGAGATCTCGGAGGGGGGGGGGCAGAATCTGACCCCCCCCCCCGCAGGTTAACGTAATTTTGGCCGCCCGCAAGGAATAGCGTTAGGCGCGGTTGAAAGTTGAGACACAAAGGTATATAAGAACTGCGACAGGGACGAAGAACCATAAACACCGCCGTTGTTTCCTTTCAGCAAGCACAAAGTGCCTAAACAAATCAACAAATGTGGCACATTTGGTGTCATAATATGCCTGATTTTTTTTCTACCAAAATTCCATTTAAACTCCTGCCAACTTCCCTCAAGAAAGGTAAAAATATCGTCCTGATCCCTTCCATTGCCTTGATACTTATTTTCCAAATGCTTTTTACGATATTGATAACTGCAATATTTCCGAACAAAGTATGGATTTTATGTCTCCAAAACTGGAGGGACAATCCCCCCCCCCAGCCTAACGACTGGGGGACGGTGTCCCCTCCGCCCCCCCCCCTTACGGCGACGCCCTTGGCCAAAACCCCCCAAAATAATCCAGTGCAGCGCGCCCAGTGATAAGTAAGCTGATTACAAACTGTGTAATAATTGAGCATCACACGATCTGGCCGTCTCTACCAGTTCAATCGATACTGGCATCCATCTCTGCATTTAAAGCCTCTCTACGTCCACTGTGGGATCTCCTTGTTCGATGTCTCCCGTAGGGCTCGCAGAAATCCGCTGTCCTGTCATAATCCCTCTCAGGCACAAACGTAACAGAACCAAGGGCAATCCAGTTTGGCTTACCCCAGAAGTAAGGAGTGCTATACAAGCTAAAAGAAGTGCATTTGACATTTTGAAGGGATCTTCACTAGATATAAATCAGAAGGCCTACCAGAATGCAAGAAATTCAGTTAAGAAAAAGGTCAGAGCAGCTAAAAGGGCAAAGGAACTTGATTTAGCTAGACATTGTAATGCAGATAGTAAGAAGTTCTTCAGTTTTTATAAGTTAAGTACAGTTTCCAAAAATATAGGTCCATTTAAGGTAGATGATGTGTTAGTTAGCAAGGACAGTGAAATGGTTGAAGTGCTTAATGATCAGTTTCAATCTGTCTTTACTATCGAGGACCAGAGTAGTATTGCAGCACTTCAGCCTGAGCTAGAGACAGAGGAGACTATAGAAGAGCTAGGTGGCATAAGTAGTGAACTTGTTCTAGAATATCTAAAGAAAGTAAGGCCTAACAAGGCAGAAGGACCTGATGAAATCCATGCTAGACTTTTAAGAGAATCTGAAAGGGAGTTGTCGGTTCCATTAGCCATAATATTTTCTAAATCACTTGCAGATAGTAAAATTCCACTTGATTGGAAAAGAGCAAATGTTGTTCCTATTCATAAAAAGGGAGATAGAAGTAAAGAGGAAAACTATAGACCAGTTAGTCTGACCTCATTAGTCTGCAAGGTGCTTGAATCAATCATCAAAGATAAGATTGTTGAATTCTTGGAGCAAAATGAACTCATCAAAGATACACAGCATGGCTTTAGGAAGGGCCGTTCTTGTTTAACTAATCTTCTGGAGTTTTTGGATGTTGCAACAGATAGCGTTGATCAGGGTAAACAGCTAGATGTAGCTTTTCTTGATTTCAGTAAAGCATTTGACAAAGTCCCCCATACAAGACTGGGGTTGCAACTTAAAATTCATGGGATCAGGGGCAAGATTCTGGATTGGATAGAAACGTGGCTTTCAGGACGCCAGCAAAGGGTTATATTGAATGGGTGCCAATCACAATGGAAGGAGGTTCTCAGTGGGGTTCCACAGGGCTCAGTCCTGGGCCCATTGCTTTTTATAATATTTGTGAATGCAATTGAGAACAGTATAGACAGCAAAGTCTTGAAATTTGCAGACGATCTAAAAGTTGTCAGGATTATTAGAGGAGAACATGATCAGGATGTTTTTCAATCAGATCTGGACAAGCTAGTTGAGTGGTCTGAAGCATGGCAGATGAAATTCAATTTGAGTAAATGTAAGATTATGCACGCTGGACGGGTTAGCAGTAAACATAGGTATGAAATGGGTGGGCAGAAAATGGAGCAGATTGAAAAGGAAAGAGATTTAGGTGTCGTGGTAAACAATAGACTATCAGCGTCAGACCAGGTTGTAGAAGCTAGGAAAAAGGCACTTAGAATGCTAGGGGCCATTAACAGAAATGTTTCCTACAAGAGTGAAAAGGTAATAACAAAACTGTATTGTGCATACGTTAGACCACATTTGGAGTATTGTGTACAAGCCTGGTCTCCAACATATGAGAAAGATTGCTGGTTGTTAGAAAGAGTTCAAAAAAGGGCAACAAAAATGATTAATTGTCTTGGTAGTTTACCTTATGAAGATAGATTAAGGAAATTGGGTATGTTTTCACTTAGATATAGAAGGCTAAGAGGAGATCTAATTGAAGTCTTCAAATTTGTAAATAGTCAGCATTCTGGATATTTAAAGGGTATGTTTGAGTTCAATAGGGAAAATCGAGGTAGAGGTCATCAGCATAAACTCATTATGAAACAAAGTAGGACTAGGCTACGACAGTCATTTTTCAGTAGAAGGGTTGTAGGACATTGGAATATGCTACCAGGGGATGTCGCTGATGCAGTGACACTTGCTTCCTTCAAAATTAGATTAGATAAATACTTTACAGAGAAGGGATTAGTTCATAAATACTCGTGGGATTAGCCTTCTTTTATGCAGGTAGAGTAAGGTGATTTGAAGGGGCGAGACTGGTGGAGGGGGGGATGGGGGGGGGGTGCAACCTCGGATGGGCCCAAGAGGCTCTTTATTGCACTTTTCTTTTATGTCTTTATGTCTTTATGTCTTAATGCTATAATCCCTCTCAATGCTAAATCCCTCTCAATGATATAATCCCTCTCAATGCTATAATCCCTCTCAATGCTATAATCCCTCTCAATGCTATAATCCCTCTCAATGCTATAATCCCTCTCAATGTTATAATCCCTCTCAATGCTATAATCCCTCTCAATGCTATAATCCCTCTCAATGCTATAATCCCTCTCAATGATATAATCCCTCTCAATGCTATAATCCCTCTCAATTCTATAATCCCTCTCAATGCTATAATCCCTCTCAATGCTATAATCCCTCTCAATGCTATAATCCCTCTCAATGCTATAATCCCTCTCAATGCTATAATCCCTCTCAATGATATAATCCCTCTCAATGCTATAATCCCTCTCAATGCTATAATCCCTCTCAATGCTATAATCCCTCTCAATGCTATACTCCCTCTCAATGCTATAATCCCTCTCAATACTATAATCCCTCTCAATGCTATAATCCCTCGCAATGCTATAATCCCTCTCAATGCTATAATCCCTCTCAATGCTATAATCCCTCTCAATGCTATAATCCCTCTCAATGCTATAATCCCTCTCAATGCTATAACCCCTCTCAATGCTATAATCCCTCTCAATGCTATAATCCCTCTCAATGCTATAATCCCTCTCAATGCTATAATCCCTCTCAATGATATAATCCCTCTCAATGCTATAATCCCTCTCAATGCTATAATCCCTATCAATGCTATAATCCCTCTCAATGCTATAATCCCTCTCAATGCTATAGTCCCTCTCAATGCTATAATCCCTCTCAATGCTATAATCCCTCTCAATGCTATAATCCCTCTCAATGCTATAATCCCTCTCAATGCTATAATCCCTCTCAATGCTATAATCCCTCTCAATGCTATAATCCCTCTCAATGCTATAATCCCTCTCAATGCTATAATCCCTCACAATGCTATAATCCCTCTCAATGCTATAATCCCTCTCAATGCTATAATCCCTCTCAATGCTATAATCCCTCTCAATGCTAAATCCCTCTCAATGCTATAATCCCTCTCAATGCTATAATCCCTCTCAATGCTATAATCCCTCTCAATCCTATACTCCCTCTCAATGCTATAATCCCTCTCAATGCTATAATCCCTCTCAATGCTATAATCCCTCTCAATGCTATAATCCCTCTCAATGCTATAATCCCTCTCAATGCTATAATCCCTCTCAATGCTATAATCCCTCGCAATGCTATAATCCCTCTCAATGCTATAATCCCTCTCAATGCTATAATCCCTCTCAATGCTATAATCCCTATCAATGCTATAATCCCTCTCAATGCTATAATCCCTCTCAATGCTATAGTCCCTCTCAATGCTATAATCCCTCTCAATGCTATAATCCCTCTCAATGCTATAATCCCTCTCAATGCTATAATCCCTCTCAATGCTATAATCCCTATCAATGCTATAATCCCTCTCAATGCTATAATCCCTCTCAATGCTATAGTCCCTCTCAATGCTATAATCCCTCTCAATGCTATAATCCCTCTCAATGCTATAGTCCCTCTCAATGCTATAATCCCTCTCAATGCTATAATCCCTCTCAATGCTATAATCCCTATCAATGCTATAATCCCTCTCAATGCTATAATCCCTCTCAATGCTATAATCCCTCTCAATGCTATAGTCCCTCTCAATGCTATAATCCCTCTCAATGCTATAATCCCTCTCAATGCTATAATCCCTCTCAATGCTATAATCCCTCTCAATGCTGACGCCTGTGCCGGTGTCTGTGTTAACCAGTGCTGGCCAATGTTAACCAGTGCTGACCGGTGTTAACCAGTGTTAACCGGTGCTGTGGCTGTCCGTTGCAGCTCTGTGGCTGACCTCCTACGATTGTGAACATCCGGAGAACAGCTTCGAGAAGGACCGGCTCAAGGTTCTCAAGTAAGTACCAACTCGGGGTTCTCAACTGAGTCGTGGTAGATGTAGCTACACTTAGAGTAGACCCGGCTGCAGATGTAACAAGACAGTGTAGTTAGTTCCAGCTGGGATAGATGACACCGACCGGCTAACGTAGATGCCATTGGTTGTGATAAGTATAAATAGATTGTACTTACTACTAAGATACTCTTGGTTAGTAGAATATTCGAGAGCTCCGCCACGTTCCGAAAATTGGGGGGACAGATGCATTTGAAGTCGATTCTTGCCATGGAACGCCCATAGGCGGGTAATGTTAAAAGTCCAAAAGTGGGGGGGGGGGGGGGGATACGTCCCCCCCGTCCCCCCTGTGGCGGAGCCCCTGATAATATTTAATGACGACCTTGCTTCTACCGTACATTAAGCGTCTCCTTGCAGTTGTTTCATATGTATCGTATTATGTATGCCTGCTTAACAATGCAGTTACCGTGGTTAGCTTATGCAGAAGAACTCGGGACAGCAGCAGCAGCTGTTTATTCTATTTGGAGGCGAATGATTCAACTCCTTGCTTTGTTGTACGACTACATAGTAGAGGGCTGCCAAACCTTAACGCTGGTATCTGAACTAACCGTCGCCGTCCCCGCCGCTCCAGGTCCGAGAGCGGCGGCTCATAGTGACGTCATCACAGTCCGGTGACGTCATCGACACGGTGTGTGACGTCACGCACCATCACACAAGGCAGTACAAAGCCGTCCCAGCCGGTCAGAGTGACGGAGCGCCGGGCAGAGAGAGGCGGCGAATTGTCCGCGCGGCGGACGGAGGCCGGACGGTGATGGCCATGATGTCACGGTCAGGGATTTCTGACGTCATCGTGATGTCATTCCGCGCCGTGACGTTACGCTTCGGACGCCGCCGCCGCCGCCGCAGGCCGCCACTGCGTGCTAGTCATCGGAAGTGTTCCTGTGTATGCGTGTGCGTGTGTGTGTTTGTGTTTGTGTTTGTGTTTGTGTACGCGTGTTTGTGTGATCGGTGCAATATCCTGTCAGATTTGGCGGCGCCAGAACTCTGTGGTTTGTTCCCGCCGTGCCAGCGCCCAGTGAAGGTGTCGCTGTGGTCGATATAGGTGTCGCTGTGATCGCAGCGGTCGATATAGGTGTCGCTGTGATCGCAGTGGTCGATATAGGTGTCCCTGTGATCACAGTGGTCGATTTAGGTGTCGCAGTGGTCGATATAGGTGTCGCTGTGATCGCAGTGTCAGATTGCGTTGTGATGGCGGTGGATTGCCTGTTTGCTCTTCTCGGCTGCCTGGCGTGAGACACGTGACATGCTGCTATTAGAACCTTCACCCGAGGAGGCTGGAACTTCTGTCGCAGGGTGGACGGCGTACTTCAGGAAGGCAATGTTCAGAATGCTTGTGTGTACATCCACCTTATGGACTCTCAGTTTCAGTTCAGTCCGCGGACCATATCGCTGATGGGGTGGCTGTAAACAAATTGATGAGTCAATTTGATTTCAGATTCATTTTCGGTCGCTAACTGCCGCATAAATAGCAGAACCGTCACATTGCATTTATTTTGTGTTGTGCTCTACCGAAAATCTACCTGCTCCCCTGCCTTTCTTGGAGTGCATTTATAAGTGTTGTACCTTCATAGGAAAGATAGTCGGAGTGTCTCACTGTTTCCGTATTTCTTTGAATCTTACAGTACATTTGTCTCATAAGACTGGCATGAATCATTCCTTCTTTAAACATTGCTTTGTATTTGTTTTTTTGTTGTTTTGCATCTACCTGCGAATGCCGTTCTGTATCGTGAACAATGTGCCGATAGTGTTGTTGTTGTGCGCACTTTTGTATATATTAAGAAAATACACATCCCCAGTTTTACGAGATAAAAACGGTTGTTTGGAAAAGGCCGCCAAAGGCGTGTGTCGGGCACGTAGCCAAGCCCCCCCCCCCGACCTGGAGGCCGGGAGGGCCCTTTTCGGCGCTGCGCGTCATGGGTTCTTAACCACGCGAAGCGTGTTCTTTAGAGAGTTTAGAGCACTTTAGGACCACCAGGTCCCTCTCGGAAAGACCAGAGGGCTCATTGGACGTTCAAAAGAGCCCTGTGCATGTCAGAGCGGCCCCTGGTCAGACCGAAAGGGCCCCTGAGCGGGTCAGAGGGCCCCCTGAACACGTCGAATGGGCCCCTAGCCAGCACAGAGGGGCCCCTGAGCAGGTCGAGAGGCCCCTAAGCATGTCGGCAAGGCGACAAAGCGGCCAGCACAGTCCCTTTCCAGGTTAGAAGGGCCCCTTAGAAGGCTATAGGGCCCCTGGGGAGACCAGAGGGCTCCTGGAAAGTTCACAGGGCCCCTGTGCAGATCGGAGGGGCCCATGACCAGACCGAAAGGACCCCTGGGCGGGTAAGAAGGGCCTCTGAACATGCCGAATTGGCCCCTAGCCAGACTGGAGGGGCCCCTGGGCAGGTCGGAGGGGCCCCTGAGCATGTCGGCAGGGCGACAAAGCAGCCAGTGCAGTCCCTGGCCAGGTCGGAAGGACCTCTGAACAGGCCGAATGGGCCTCTTGACACACAAGAGGGTTTCTCGGAATGTCTGAAGAGTCCCTGGTCAGACCGGAAGGGCCAAAAGCACGTAGAGATCGCAGATGAAGATTAAATATAAAGAAGACTTACTCCACAAGAAAGATATTAACACGCGCCCTGGAGGGGGGGGGGGGGGGGGGGGCGAAATCCGCCCACCCCTCCGGTTTTTCGAGGATAGCGCAAAAACGGCGGCGCGCAGCTCCGCCGTTTTTTGTATACCTGTTTAGAAATGAACTTCCCGCGTTATGTAAAATTCTTGGCCTCAGGTCATCTCAGGTCAAGTCACCAGACCAGGTCACGTGATGACCTCAACTCCAAAACGTTTGCAGTAGTACCACAGCCACAGTTTTACGCCGATCGGTTTCAATCTTGTAGGACTTCATAAGGTCATAGATACCAACAATTTTTGTATCTCGGATTTCTAATATCGGTGACCTAAGCTCAGGTCAATTTTGTGACCGCCAACACGGTTTTAGCAATAACTATCGACATAATGAAGATAGAGAAGAGAAAACGGTACCAATATGTTTGTCTCGTCGAGACACGTCTCCCAATATGCAACATGACCAACTTGGGTCACCACTTGACCTTGACCTGAGGTCAAATTTCTCAGTTGACCTAATCCGGTCACCATGAATATGATTCGAAGCGCCTGGACAAGACACACGTGATAGCGTAAACATTATTGCTTTATATTTATTAGGTAAAAGGTTATTTGGGGAGAACAGTTTTGAAAACAAAATCACCTTTTTGACATTCGATGACCTCTGGAGCCTAAACTATTGACCTGAGCTCAAATCTGAGGACACCTATGTCGATTGCATTTTTCAATGATATTCGATTGCTTCTTTCCGTTTGCTGCTAACTATCATAGTTCCCGAGATATTTGGGAGTGTTCGAACCGAAGTCTTGAAAACTTGAAAATCTGACCCTTGATGACCTCTGGTGACCTCAATATTGACCTGAAGAAAAAAAGTAACGAAATACTTTCGAAAGAGCTTGTCTCGAGCTATCTAATGTCTTTTCCCGCTTGTCGCTACGTTGCGTGGTTTTCGAGATCATAGGGGGGGGGGGGGCGAAATCCGACCTCCCCCTCCAGGGCGTGTAATTATCAGAGGCCCTCCAGGGCGCGTGTTAAAAACGGAGCTTTCGGGTATATTGTGACACCCTTGGTCAGGGTGTTATATACCCGAAAGCTCCGATTTTAATTTGTCTTCTAGAGTAAGCCCTCTTTGTATTTAATATATATCACGCACTCCACATCATGTCTTTTCGCGGATCCCAGATGAGTCCCTAAACAGGTCGGAAGGGCGTTGAAAAGGTCGGAGGGGCCCTTAGACGATCTGCAGGGACCCTGGGCCTTTAAACAGTAAGAATGCAGTTGTCCAGGGAATACAACTCAAAATTTTCGCGCCACTCCGCGGCGCAATGTAACTACGAATTCAATTATATGCGGGTTAGAAGAAGACAAAATCGGCCCGTTTTTCGGCGCATTTATGTGTTATGTTGCTACTTGCTATATAATTGGCCAAAATAGTTCATTTAAGCACTTTTTACCGCACTTTTAAACGCGCAATATAGCATTTGTAGAGGTCCGCACCATACGCAATGCGACGCATTGATGAGAAAGCATATCCAGGGCATAATACTAAAAAATTACGTACCGCTGCGCGGCGCAATTTGGTTAAGAAATCCAGGTCTTGAGCTTAGAAAATATTATAAGTTGGTATAGTTAATTCCAAATTGATGTCGCTGGTTCAAAGTTGATATGGCAGTTTGCTAACCCCAGCTCCTAAAAGTTGGTATGGCCCATGTCATACCTGTCATACTGGATTTCCATCCTTGTAACGCGCTTTTTCATCCGTTTTGTTTGGCCCTTTCAACGCTTGGAAAGGGGGCCCTTTCAACTCCCGGGAAGGGTCCCTTTCGATGCGCCGCCTCCCCCCCCCCGGACGAAATCCTGGCTAACTGCCTGCGTGTGTTAAACCTAATGCAAAAGGGGTATAAGCTGTACATTTTCGCGTATCCCAATTCTTCGAAATTGTAACATTTGAAGTTGGATGAAGTTGGACGTTGGACGAAGTCAGGGGCGTAGGAACGTCGTGGGAAGCGTGCGGGGAGGGGGGAACTTCTAGTAACTTTTGCTCTCAAAGTATACTCATTTAACAATATGAAGATTTCAGCAAACATTTGACTGAACTGGGAACTGGGCCATATTTACCTAAGCCCATGCAAAAGATGACGCTGCACACATCCTCATGTATGATAGTCCTCAAATGCTTAAGAAGGGCTTAAAGCCGGATTTTCTTTGGCGAACTGCGAAGAGTGAAATTGCGACAACTTTAAAAGGATAGTGCCACCTCCGGAGGATTTCTAAACAGCAACTTAAATGAATGGTGGGGATCAACAATTGTGTATGCTCAAGCTCAAACGTGCTCCTGCAGCACTTCCCGAGCGTTGAAAGGGCTCCCTTCCCCTTCCCAAGCGTTGAAAGGGTCCCCTTTCCAAACGTTGAAAGGGCCAAACAAAACGGATTTGTTTTCTTCTATTTTTTTTTTTTCTGATGAAAAAGATGAAAAGGCGCGTTGCAAGGATGGAAATCCAGTATGACAGGTATGACATGGGCCGTAACAACTTTTAGGAGCTGGAGTTGGCAAACTGCCATATCAACTTTGGAACCAGCGACACCAATTTGGAATCAGCTATACCAACTTGGAATATTGTTGAAGCTCAAGACCTGGAACTCTTAAACAAATTGTGCCGCGGAGCGGCGCGAAAATTTTGAGTCTTATGCCCTGGATATGCTTTCTCATCAATGCGTCGCATTGCGTAGGGTGCGGATCTCCACAAATGGTACATTGTGCGTTTAAAAGTGCGGTAAAAAGTGCATAAGTGAACTATTTTGCCCAATTATATAGGAAAGTAGTCACATAACACAAATGCGCCGAGAAAAGAGCCGATTTGTTTTTCTAACCCACATATAATTAAATTTGTAGTTACATTGTGCCGCGGAGCGGCGCGAAAATTTTGAGTTTTATTCCCTGGACAACAGTATTCTTACTGTTGAAAGCCCCAAGGTCCCTTCAGATCGTCTAGGGGCCCCTCCGACCTTTTCAACGCCCTTCTGATCTGTTCAGGGACTCATCTGGGATCCGCGAAGCGAAAAGACATGATGTGGAGTGGGTGATATATATAAAATACAAAGAAGGCTTACTCTACAATACAAAATTCAATTGGAGCTTTCGGGTATATTGTAACACCCTGACGAAGGGTGTTACAATATACCCGAAAGCTCCGCTTTTAATATTTTTCTTGTGGAGTAAGTCCTCTTTGTATTTAATCTTCATCTGGGATCTCTACGTGCTTTTGGCCCTTCCGGTCTGACCAGGGACTCCTCTGACCTTCCAAGAAGCCCCTCTTGTGTGTCAAGAGGCCCATTCGGCCTGTTCAGAGGTCCTTCCGACCTGGCCAGGGACTGCACTGGCTGCTTTGTCGCCCTGCCGACATGCTCAGGGGCCCCTCCAACCTGCCCAGGGGCTCCTCCAGTCTGTATAGGAACTTATCCGGCATGTTCAAGGGCCCTTCCGACCGGCCCAGGGGCCCTTTCGGTCTAGCCAGGGGCCCCTCTGACTTGCCAGGAGCCCCTCCGATCTGTCCAGTGACTCTTCTGGTCGGACTGCGTTGCCTGCTTTGTTGCCCTGCCGACATGCTCAAGGGGCCCTCCGACCTGCCCCCTCCGTGCTGGCTAGGGGCCAATTCGGCATGTTTAGGGGGCCTTCTTACCCGCCTAGGAGTCCTTTCGGTCTTGTCAGGGGCCCCTCGGATCTGCACAAAGGCCCTTTGAACTTTCCATCATCATCATCATCATCATTTTTTTCTTCTTTCATATAGCACATAAGTAAATACAGGAGTATTGAGGATGAGCGCAAAGGCGAATTTTCGCTTACATTATAGCGCTTCTCCAAGGAAAAGATAAAACTGAAACTGTAACAGGAGCGGCGGGATCGCCCCGGGCGCGGCCGGTACCAGCCCACCCGACGTGCCGCCCGCAGCCCGCTGTTACAGAATTTGGTGAGCTGGACCTGTCCGTCGTGCGCCGCCGCTGGACCAGCGCTGCCGAGAGCTGGATGACTGTAGACTAGGTGGCATTGGTGAAGCGGTGTGTATGATTAAGGAAAGATTGAAAAATATATGCTAGTTTCGGATGAAGGGTTGAGTGAACGTTTGAGCCTTGTAACAATGTGTCTACTTTGTCTTGGTGTGACAGGCTGTCCAATGTTGGGATTAATGTACGGGTTAGGTTGGTACTTTGTCTTGGTGTGACAGGCTGTCCAATGTTGGGATTAATGTACGGGTTAGGTTGGTACTTTGTCTTGGTGTGACAGGCTGTCCAATGTTTGGATTAATGTACGGGTAAAGTATAGCGTTGGTGTCTTGGCTGACCATAATTTGGACAGAAGAGGATGAAATGTTTGATGTCTTCTGTGTGATGTCCGCATGAGCAGGCAGGATTTGGGGTCGAGCGAAATGTTGAATACATGTGAGAATTTAGAGAGGATAGGCCTATACGAAATCTGGTGTGGAGGATGTTGCCATATTTTGTCCCAGCTGAGTAAAAGAGCGGTGGTTTGGTGTTCCCAAGCCGGTCCCAGATGAACTTACAAAAGATGGGTACCAGAGGGTCGAGGAACCCTCTGGTCTCTCCAGGGGCCCTCTAGCCTTCTAAGGGGCCCTTCCGGCAAGGGACTGCGCTGGCTGCTTTGTCGCCTTGCGACATGCTCTGAGGGCCCTCTGACCTGCCCTGGGGCCCCTCCGTGCTGACTAGGGGCCAATTCGGCATGTTCAGGAGCCCTTCTGACCCACCTAGGGCCCTTTCGGTCTGGGCAGGGGCCCCTCTGACCTGCACATGGGCCCTTTTAACTTCCCAGGGGCCCTCTGGTCTCTACAGGGGCCCTACAACCAGCTCAGGGGCCCTTATGACCTACCTGGCAAGGGACTCCGCTGGCCGCTTTGTCGCCCTGCCGACATGCTCCTCGACCTGCTCAGGGGCCCCTCTGTGCTGGCTAGGGGCCCATTCTACGTGTTCATGGGGCCCTCTGACCCGCTCAGGGGCCCTTTTGGTCTGGCCAGGAGCCCCTCTGACATGCACAGGGCTCTTTTGAACGTCCAAGGAGATCTCTGGTCTTTCAGAGTGGGCCCTGGTGGCCCTAAAGTGCTCTAAACTCTAAAGACCACACTTCGCGTGGTAAAGAGCCCATGATACTGCGCTTCGCGCGGTCTCGTGGGCCCTTTTCGGCGCGCTGCGCACGCCAAAAAAGGCCCTCCTGGCGTCCGGGGGGGGGGGGGGGGGGCACCCGCCGCCCCCCCACCCCTTGGCTACGTACCTGATGCTCGCAGGTCTTTGTGGAGAGCAAGGAACACAATCACGCCCCCAGCAGGGTTGCACTGGAGCAGCCTGCCGCACGCGCCGAAATGAACTACTATGAGCAGCGATAGCCGGCTCCGCTTTGGTTGCCGGTGGAGGATCGCTGTTGATGCTTATGATGATTGGGGTGCACAAACAATATTGACACATGACGGCAATTGCGGCGCATGGCACCAAAGGCATTCGGCATCCGGCAAAAATAAATTTCGAACATTTCACATGTCGATAAAATAACATTCGGCAAAAAGGCATTTCGACTTTTTCACATGTCGACAAAATGACATTTCGGCAAAAAAAATCGACCTTTTCCCACGTCGACAAAGTAACATTCGGCAAAATGACATTTCGGCTTTTTCACATGTCGACAAAATGACATTTCGGCAAAAAGACATTTCGATCTTTTCACATGTCGGCAAAATGACATTCGGCGAAAAGACATTTCGACTTTTTTACATGTCGGCAAAATCACATTTCGGCAAAAAGACATTTCGATCTTTTCACGTGTCGGTAAAATGACATTCGGCAAAAAGACATTTCGACTTTTCACATGTCGGCAAAATCACATTTCGACCTTTTGACATGTCGGCAAAAAGACATTTCGACAAAATGACATGTCGGCAAAAAGGCATTTCGACAAAAAGGCATTCGCCATTTTGCTTTCGGCATATTCACATGTCGTCAAAAAGACATTTCGTCAAAGCGTCCTTCGACAATATGCATTCGCCAAAATGACATTCGGCAAAATGACATTCGCCAATGTGTCCTGTAACCGGTACTAGACAGGATGCACCGGTACTAGACAGGAGGCCCCCGGTGCTAGATAGGAGGTCCCCGGTGCTAAGCAGGAGACCCCCGGTGCTAGGCAGGAGACCCCCGGTGCTAGGCAGGAGACCCCCGGTGCTAGGCAGGAGACCCCCGGTGCTAGGCAGGAGACCCCCGGTGCTAGGCAGGAGACCCCCGGTGCTAGGCAGGAGGCCCCCGGTGCTAGATAGGAGGCCCCCGGTACTAGACAGGAGACCCCCGGTGCTAGATAGGAGGCCCCCGGTACTAGACAGGAGGCCCCCGGTACTAGACAGGAGGCCCCGGTACTAGACAGGAGGCACCGGTGCTAGACAGGAGGCACCGGTACTAGACAGGAGGCACCGGTACTAGACAGGAGGCACCGGTACTAGACAGGAGGCACCGGTACTAGACAGGAGGCACCGGTACTAGACAGGAGGCACCGGTACTAGACAGGAGGCACCGGTACTAGACAGGAGGCACCGGTACTAGACAGGAGGCACCGGTACTAGACAGGAGACCCCCGGTGCTAGATAGGAGGCCCCCGGTACTAGACAGGAGGCCCCCGGTGCTAGGCAGGAGACCCCCGGTGCTAGGCAGGAGACCCCCGGTGCTAGACAGGAGACCCCCGGTGCTAGGCAGGAGACCCCCGGTGCTAGGCAGGAGACCCCCGGTGCTAGGCAGGAGACCCCGGTGCTAGATAGGAGGCCCCCGGTACTAGACAGGAGACCCCCGGTGCTAGATAGGAGGCCCCCGGTGCTAGATAGGAGGCCCCCGGTACTAGACAGGAGACCCCCGGTGCTAGGCAGGAGACCCCCGGTGCTAGGCAGGAGGCCCCCGGTGCTAGATAGGAGGCCCCCGGTACTAGACAGGAGACCCCCGGTGCTAGATAGGAGGCCCCCGGTACTAGACAGGAGGCCCCCGGTACTAGATAGGAGGCCCCGTCCCCGGTACTAGATAGGAGGTCCCCGGTACTAGGCAGGAGGCACCGGTACTAGACAGGAGGCACCGGTACTAGACAGGAGGCACCGGTGCTAGACAGGAGGCACCGGTACTAGACAGGAGGCACCGGTACTAGACAGGAGGCACCGGTACTAGACAGGAGGCACCGGTACTAGACAGGAGGCACCGGTACTAGACAGGAGGCACCGGTACTAGACAGGAGGCCCCCGGTGCTAGACAGGAATCCCCCGGTACTAGAAAGGAGGCCCCGTCCCCGGTACTAGACAGGAGGCCCCCGGTACTAGAAAGGAGGCCCCGCCCCTGGTGCTAGACAGGAATCCCCCGGTACTAGAAAGGAGGCCCCGTCCCCGGTACTAGACAGGAGGCCCCCGGTACTAGAAAGGAGGCCCCGCCCCTGCTGCTAGACAGGAATCCCCCGGTACTAGAAAGGAGGCCCCGTCCCCGGTACTAGACAGGAGGCCCCCGGTACTAGAAAGGAGGCCCCGTCCCCGGTACTAGACAGGAGGCCCCCGGTACTAGATAGGAATCCCCCGGTACTAGACAGGAGGCCCCGTCCCCGGTACTAGACAGGAGGCCACCGGTACTAGATAGGAGGCCCCGTCCCCGGTACTAGACAGGAGGCACCCCGGTACTAGATAGGAGGCCCCCGGTACCAGACAGGAGGCCCCGGTACCAGTCAAGGGCCCCGTGTCCGTCATGGGCCCGGCCCCATTAGCAAAAAATGAATAGGAATGGTCCAGAAAATCTCAAATCGGAGGCCCCCCTAATATAGGAAAACTCCCCGCATTTGGTCCACTTCATTTTGAGGAGGCCCCATTTTCGCTTTTTATATAAAATAATATAAAAAACTCGAAATCGGTCAAGGGGGGGGGGGGGGGCTATCGTCCCCATCCCCCCTTGTATCCGCCCCTGGCCCCAGGGCTTGCTGAACATTATCCGCCCAGGCCTGCAGAGAAACTGGGCTGGACAACTGTACTGGGCAACCGCCCGGAGGCGGTGTTACTGGCGACGGTCGCTGATTCAGACGCACAGGTGCCGGCACGGGCGGTCACAACAATCCAGCAGTGCCGTCAGCAGTCGCAGGAGCACAGGTGCCGGCACGGGCGGTCACAACAATCCAGCAGTGCCGTCAGCAGTCGCAGGAGCACAAGTGCCGGCACGGGCGGTCACAACAATCCAGCAGTGCCGTCAGCAGTCGCAGGAGCACAGGTGCCGGCACGGGCGGTCACAACAATCCAGCAGTGCCGTCAGCAGTCGCAGGAGCACAGGTGCCGGCACGGGCGGTCACAACAATCTAGCAGTGCCGTCAGCAGTCGCAGGAGCACAGGTGCCGGCACGGGCGGTCACAACAATCCAGCAGTGCCGTCAGCAGTCGCAGGAGCACAGGTGCCGGCACGGGCGGTCACAACAATCCAGCAGTGCCGTCAGCAGTCGCAGGAGCACAGGTGCCGGCACGGGCGGTCACAACAATCCAGCAGTGCCGTCAGCAGTCGCAGGAGCACAGGTGCCGGCACGGGCGGTCACAACAATCCAGCAGTGCTGTCAGCAGTCGCAGGAGCACAGGTGCCGGCACGGGCGGTCACAACAATCCAGCAGTGCTGTCAGCAGTCGCAGGAGCACAGGTGCCTGCACGGGCGGTCACAACAATCCAGCAGTGCTGTCAGCAGTCGCAGGGGGCTTACACCGATCTGCTGGACTGGGACGCGGAACTCATCACGGAGCCACCGCTGACGAGGAGCCTCAGCGATGCGGAGCTGGAGGGCCGCGGAGCCACCGCTGACGAGGAGCCTCAGCGGTGCAGAGCTGGAGGGCCGCGGAGCGCACCGCTGACGAGGAGCCTCAGCGATGCGGAGCTGGAGGGCCGCGGAGCCACCGCTGACGAGGAGCCTCAGCGATGCGGAGCTGGAGGGCCGCGGAGCGCACCGCTGACGAGGAGCCTCAGCGATGCGGAGCTGGAGGGCCTCGGAGCCACCGCTGACGAGGAGCCTCAGCGATGCGGAGCTGGAGGGCCTCGGAGTGTACCGCTGGAGGTACCCCGTACCCCGTCCACACAGTCGCTGTAGAACGAGCTGTGAAGGTGGTAACGGAGGCGGCGACCACAGTGGTCGGGGAGTCACAGCGGCATGGCTGGATCTGTGGTCGACTCAGCCACCGGAGGATGCTTCCAGCCGTCACAAGCAAAAAGTCATTTCTCGAGAGCTTGACTGGATTGCAGATGTAACCAAAAAGTCATCTAGTTTGCTTTTGTTTAATAAGCTGTGCCCAGTGGCGTACCAAGTATACGGTCATTCAGGGCAAGACCTGGTCCCTTGAACCTGAGGCGCCCATGCAAAGCTGGCGCCCTCCGATCAGTGACGGCGCCACTCCGGCCAACAAGGAGACTCCCAGCCTGTGACGGCCCTCTTGCGGCTCGTGACGGCGCCCCCTGCCATAGACGGCGCCTCTCCGGCCCATGACAGCGCCCCTCCGACCAGAGACGGCGCCCCTCCGACCATTGACCACGCCCCTCCGGCGAGTGACGGGCACCTCCGGCGAGTGACGGCGCACCTCCGGCGAATGGCGGCGCTCCTCCGGCGAGTGGCGGCGCTCCTCCGGCCAGTGACGGCGCCCCTCCGGTCAGTGACCCCGCCCCTCCGGCGAGTGACGGCGCACCTCCGGTTAGTGACGGCGCCCCTCCGGCGAGGAGCGGCGCTCCTCCGACCAGTGACTGCCCCTCTCCGGCCCGTGACGGCACCCCTCCGGCCAGTGACGGCGCCCCACAAAATGTTAAAGGCACGACGAGCACGTGCGGAAGGAGTTACACAATTTTAGCCAATATTAGTGGCGCCCCTGTCGATCGGGTGGCGCCCCTCGAGGCAATGACCTGGTCCTTTGTGAATTTCTGCGCACGCCACTGACTGTGCCCACCAATGTATTTATCATCTTTTGTTTCTCAGGTGGCTATGCCGTTTTGTTTCTCAGCCCGTCTATGCCGAAATCGTTGATTGAATAGCTAATTTGGGTGGCACTTAAGCTATCGCGGGAAAACAACAAGCGCATGCATCTCCAGCCGTCACTTTAACGGTATTAAATGAACCCTCAGAGCATACCTATCCGGGTATTGAACCTGGGATAGCAGTCTGCTGCACTTACTATCAACACTGATCCCCCGACATCCAGCCAGATTAGGTAGGCACTAGTCCGTCCACTATGCTGATGCAAATGAGTAATTCACGGGGAGGTGACTTCTCACATTTTAGGCTGCGTTTATCGTGCTATTGTTCGTAGATATGGTTGATATCGCAGCTTAAATGAAAGCATTGGCATTCGGGAATACGAATATGACATTTGCACCGGGATATTTACTTTCAAAAAGATCCTATAGCGAACAAACTACAGCGACGGACACAGTTCCGCATTGGCCACCAGGGCGGCGCTAGGGTCGCGCTAATGTTAAATAATATGGAGACCTTTGATCGCTCGGCGCAGTATGGCGGTTAAAGAAAGATGGGAAAGAACGTCACAGCATCGTTCCCACGTATGCAGAGCATGATATAATCATAGCATCAACCTTGCGTTGTGATGAGTGACACACCGTCTGCGCAGGGTCTCCAGCTACACCTGTGTGGTTGAGAGCCAGCGGAGAGTCTGATAATGTTAATGGTGGGTGTTGACGTACATTACGTGGCAATCGCTCGCACTGATGACGATGATTTGGGCTTAAGGACGCCGCAACTGTTAGGTTATATGACGGCCATTCGCTCGCACTTGTACTGGAGGGAGTCGCTAAACAAGGAGCTTGACCAGACAAATTATTAACATAACCTATTCAAGTTAAGAGCTATATTTCAACAACAAGCGCAATAACGTGCATCGGGAGCATCGGGAGCTCTAGCATTGACAACTGTAATGCACGAGTTAATGTTCCCTTGTAACCATAGCCGCTCAACATGGCAGCTTTACCGCCTCGATTTCATGAGTGAACAAATATCAATCAATCAATCAATCAAAAATATATTATCAAACAAACAAATATAATAAACATTACAAGTGCGATTGGTGCAAATGCACACTGCATATAACATGGCACCTCTCGCGAACTGAAACGTAAACTCAACAAAACCGACCGCCGTCACGGAGGAATCGCCCCACCGCCCCTTCAAAAAGCAGCACGTTGCTGACCCATGCTGACCGCCGCCCCCTTAGTTCACAACTTAAGAGTTGAATCTTTTTGAATATGAAAGGAATTGTTGAAATGATCGAGCCACCCTGCACCTCTCACCAGTGCCGAGATATGTTCCGTGTAAAAGAATGTCGATCTGTGTGTCTGTTGGAAAATTGGAGAAGTCTGACTGCAGAATGGATGATATTGTTGTAAATAATTGGTTTCTACAATGTTCATGAAGGTGGCAGTGAAGTATGAAGTGATTTGTTGTTTCGGAAGAATTGCCGCAAGCACAGTTAGGTGTTTCGACTTTTTTAATAGAATAGAGATGAGCATTCAAGTTAGACATTACTAGGTTATATATATATATATATATATATATATATATATATATATATATATATATATATATAATAACACTAGCCTTACTTTAGTATGCAAAATGTTGCCTGTCTTGGTCCCTAATGAATAATACACTGGCGGTGTTGGAACACCCAGCCTCTTGAATAATTCTCGCTTAAAGGCTTTTGGGGAATTGCAGGTACGAGTGGATTCAGGAAGGCGGTTCCAGGTGCGGGTGGTGGCGGGGATGAAGGATCTTTGGAAAAGTGAGGTACGATTAGGCGGGAGTGATTGTGAAGATGAATTGCGTAGTGTTCTGTTGGTGTCATGCTAACGTGTGTGTGGTATCGCGGCTCTGATGTAGTCGGGTAGTGTTCCTAAGTTACTTTTAAGTTTAAAATACATTTGAAGTTTGTGCATCTCGCGTCTTGCTGCCAATGTGTCCCAGCCTAAGTCGCGTCGAAGTTTGTCTGTTGAAGTCCCAAATGGTGCTCCCGTTACAAGTCGTGCGGCTCTGTTTTGTAATCACTCTAGTCGTTGTGAGTCATGCAAAGTCAAATGTCCGTCATACACTACGTCACAATAGTAAAAAAACGGTCGAATGTATATTTTGTAGAGTTGAGCTAAGACTGTCCTTGGTAAATTATTAGCAATAGGATAGAGAGGGCTCAGAGCTCTGCTGACTTTTTGTATCATATCGTTAACATGAGCGTGAAATCTAAGATCATTGGATAATGTAAGTCCTAAGTGTTTATGACTGCTGGTGTGTGGTATGCGCTCACCTCCAAATGTAAGCTGTGGTGAATGCATGTTGCGCTTTGTTGTAAATGTTTGCATAACTGTTTTCGTCGCATTGAGCGTAATATGCCAGTTCTGTCCATAGGAAAATATCGAGTCCAGGTCGTTCTGTAATGATTGCTGAGTATGAATGAGGTTATGTGGTTGATGTGGTGCGTATAAAGATGTGTCATCAGCAAAAAAGAGAACGTCATTCGTCGTTTTGTTGGCTAAGTCGTTTAAGTATATTAATGCAAGTAAAGGCCCTAATACTGAACCCTGTGGGCATCCGGCATTGATTGTGTGAAATGATGAAAACCTGTCTCCAACTCTCACCCTTTGTTGTCGATCTTTAAGATATGACTCCAGCCACTGCAGTAGAGTACCCCTGATAATATGGGCATCGTCCTAATATGGGCATCGTCCTAATATGGGCATCGTCCTAATATGGGCATCGTCCTGGAAAACTGGCTGCACCGCCCAGCACCGGAACCATCAGACCCAACTGCTGCCCTCTCTCGATTCAGCACCGGAACCATCAGACCCTGCACTGCTGCCCTCTCTCGATTCAGCACCGGAACCATCAGACCCAACTGCTGCCCTCTCTCGATTCAGCACCGGAACCATCAGACCCAACTGCTGACCTCTCTCGATTCAGCACCGGAACCATCAGACCATGCACTGCTGCCCTCTCTCGATTCAGCACCGGAACCATCAGCCACTGCACTGCTGCACTCTCTCGATTCAGCACCAGAACCATCAGACACTGCACTGCTGCCCTCTCTCGATTCAGCACCAGAACCATCAGACCCAACTGCTGCCCTCTCTCGATTCAGCACCTGAACCATCAGACCCTGCACTGCTGCCCTCTCTCGATTCAGCACCGGAACAATCAGACCCAACTGCTGCCCTCTCTCGATTCAGCACCGGAACCATCAGACCCAACTGCTGCCCTCTCTCGATTCAGCACCTGAACCATCAGACCCTGCACTGCTGCCTTCTCTCGATTCAGCACCGGAACCATCAGACCCAACTGCTGCCCTCTCTCGATTCAGCACCTGAACCATCAGCCACTGCACTGCTGCCCTCTCTCGATTCAGCACCTGAACCATCAGCCACTGCACTGCTGCCCTCTCTCGATTCAGCACCAGAACCATCAGACCCAACTGCTGCCCTCTCTCGATTCAGCACCAGAACCATCAGACCCTGCACTGCTGCCCTCTCTCGATTCAGCACCGGAACCATCAGCCACTGCACTGCTGCCCTCTCTCTCTCTCTATTCTCACCATCAGACAGTAGGTTGGTGGACGACGGTATAGGTGGCGTCCGGCAGCGACAGCAGCGACATCTGTGAGCGGATACAGCAGCGGGTCGACACTTGCGACCTGGGGAGGAAAAACAGAAAATCAAACCACCGTCCATTCCCGAGAACAGCTATGATTATCCCACAGGGGACTGTATTATACCACAGGTCACTGTATTATCCCACAGGTCACTGTATTATCCCACAGGTCACTGTATTATCCCACAGGTCACTGTATTATCACACAGGTCACTGTATTATCCCACAGGTCACTGTATTATTCCACAGGTCACTGTATTATCCCACAGGTCACTGTATTATCCCACATGTCACTGTATTATCCAACAGGTCACTGTATTATCCCACAGGTCACTGTATTATCCCACAGGTCACTGTATTATCCCACAGGTCACTGTATTATCCCACAGGTCACTGTATTATCCCACAGGTCACTGTATTATCCCACAGGTCACTGTATTATCCCAAAGGTCACTGTACTATCCCACAGGTCACTGTATTATCCCACAGGTCACCGTATTATCCCACAGGTCACTGTATTATCCCACAGGTCACAGTATTATCCCACATGTCACTGTATTATCCCACAGGTCGCTGTATTATCCCACAGGTCACTGTATTATCCCACAGGTCACTGTATTATCCCACAGGTCACTGTATTATCCCACAGGTCACTGTGTTATCCCACAGGTCACTGTATTATCCCACAGGTCACTGTATTATCCCACAGGTCACTGTATTATCCCACAGGTCACTGTATTATCCCACAGGTCACTGTATTATCCCACAGGTCACTGTATTATCCCACAGGTCACTGTATTATCCCACAGGTCACTGTATTATCCCACAGGTCACTGTATTATCCCACAGGTCACTGTATTATCCCACAGGTCACTGTATTATCCCACAGGTCACTGTATTATCCCACAGGTTACTGTATTATCCCACAGGTCACTGTATTATCCCACAAGTCACTGTATTATCCCACAGGGTCACTGTATTATCCCACAGGTCACTGTATTATCCCACAGGTCACTGTATTATCCCACAGGTCACTGTATTATCCCACAGGTCACTGTATTATCCCACAGGTCACTGTATTATCCCACAGGTCACTGTATTATCCCACAGGTCACTGTATTATCCCACAGGTCACTGTACTATCCCACAGGTCACTGCATTATCCCACAGGTCACTGTATTATCCCACAGGTCACATTATTATCCCACATGTCACTGTATTATCCCACAGGTCGCTATATTATCCCGCAGGTCACTGTATTATACCACAGGTCACTGTATTATCCCACAGGTCACTGTATTATCCCACAGGTCACTGTATTATCCCACAGGTCACTGTATTATCCCACAGATCATTGTATTGTCCCACAGGTCACTGTATTATCCCACAGGTCACTGTATTATCCCACAGGTCACTGTATTATCCCACAGGTCACTGTATTATCCCACAGGTCACTGTATTATCCCACAGGTCACTGTATTATCCCACATATCACTGTATTATCCCACAGGTCACTGTATTATCCCACAGGTCACTGTATTATCCCACAGGTCACTGTATTATCCCACAGGTCACTGTATTATCCCACAAGTCACTGTATTATCCCACAGGTCACTGTATTATCCCACAGGTCACTGTAGTCACTGTATTATCCCACAGGTCACTGTATTTTCCCACAGGTCACTGTATTATCCCACAGGTCACTGGATTATCCCACAGGTCACTGGATTATCCCACAGGTCATTGTATTACCCCACAGGTTAATGTATTATCCCACAGGTCACTGTATTCCCACAGGTCACTGTATTATCCCCCATGTCACTGTATTATCCCACAGGTCACTGTATTATCCCACAGGTCACTTTATTATCCCACAGGTCACTGTATTATCCCACAGGTCACTGTATTATCCCACAGGTCACTGTATTATCCCACAGGTCACTGTATTATCCCACAGGTCACTGGATTATCCCACAGGTCAATGGATTATCCCACAGGTCACTGTATTATCCCACAGGTCACTGTATTATCCCACAGGTCACTGTATTATCCCACAGGTCACTGTATTATCCCACAGGTCACTGTATTATCCCACAGGCCACTGTATTATCCCACAGGTCACTGTATTATCCCACAGGTCACTGTATTATCCCACAGGTCACTGTATTATCCCACAGGTCACTGTATTATCCCACAGGTCACTGTATTATCCCACAGGTCACTGTATTATCCCACAGGTCACTGTATTATCCCACAGGTCACTGTATTATCCCACAGGTCACTGTATTATCCCACAGGTCACTGTACTATCCCACAGGTCACTGTATTATCCCACAGGTCACTGTATTATCCCACAGGTCACATTATTATCCCACATGTCACTGTATTATCCCACAGGTCGCTGTATTATCCCGCAGGTCACTGTATTATACCACAGGTCACTGTATTATCCCACAGGTCACTGTATTATCCCACAGGTCACTGTATTATCCCACAGGTCACTGTATTATCCCACAGGTCACTGTATTATCCCACAGGTCATTGTATTGTCCCACATGTCACTGTATTATCCCACAGGTCACTGTATTATCCCACAGGTCACTGTATTATCCCACAGGTCACTGTATTATCCCACAGGTCACTGTATTATCCCACAGGTCACTGTATTATCCCACATGTCACTGTATTATCCCACAGGTCACTGTATTATCCCACAGGTCACTGTATTATCCCACAGGTCACTGTATTATCCCACAGGTCACTGTATTATCCCACAAGTCACTGTATTATCCCACAGGTCACTGTATTATCCCACAGGTCACTGTAGTCACTGTATTATTCCACATGTCACTTTATTATCCCACAGGTCACTGTATTATCCCACAGGTCACTGTATTTTCCCACAGGTCACTGTATTATCCCACAGGTCACTGGATTATCCCACAGGTCACTGGATTATCCCACAGGTCATTGTATTACCCCACAGGTTACTGTATTATCCCACAGGTCACTGTATTCCCACAGGTCACTGTATTATCCCCCATGTCACTGTATTATCCCACAGGTCACTGTATTATCCCACAGGTCACTGTATTATCCCACAGGTCACTGTATTATCCCACAGGTCACTGTATTATCCCACAGGTCACTGTACTATCCCACAGGTCACTGTATTATCCCACAGGTCACTGTATTATCCCACAGGTCACTGGATTATCCCACAGGTCACTGTATTATCCCACAGGTCACTGTATTATCCCACAGGTCACTGTATTATCCCACAGGTCACTGTATTATCCCACAGGTCACTGTATTATCCCACAGGCCACTGTATTATCCCACAGGTCACTGTATTATCCCACAGGTCACTGTATTATCCCACCGGTCACTGTATTATCCCACAGGTCACTGTATTATCCCACAGGTCACTGTATTATCCCACAGGTCACTGTATTATCCCGCAGGTCACTGTATTATCCCACAGGTCACTGTATTATCCCACAGATCACTGTATTATCCCACAGGTCACTGTATTATCTCACAGGTCACTGTATTATCCCACATGTCACTGTATTATCCAACAGGTCACTGTATTATCCCACAGGTCACTGTATTATCCCACAGGTCACTGTATTATCCCACAGGTCACTGTATTATCCCACAGGTCACTGTACTATCCCACAGGTCACTGTATTATCCCACAGGTCACTGTATTATCCCACAGGTCACTGGATTATCCCACAGGTCACTGTATTATCCCACAGGTCACTGTATTATCCCACAGGTCACTGTATTATCCCACAGGTCACTGTATTATCCCACAGGTCACTGTATTATCCCACAGGCCACTGTATTATCCCACAGGTCACTGTATTATCCCACAGGTCACTGTATTATCCCACCGGTCACTGTATTATCCCACAGGTCACTGTATTATCCCACAGGTCACTGTATTATCCCACAGGTCACTGTATTATCCCACAGGTCACTGTATTATCCCACAGGTCACTGTATTATCCCACAGATCACTGTATTATCCCACAGGTCACTGTATTATCTCACAGGTCACTGTATTATCCCACATGTCACTGTATTATCCAACAGGTCACTGTATTATCCCACAGGTCACTGTATTATCCCACATGTCACTGTATTATCCCACAGGTCACTGTATTATCCCACAGGTCACTGTATTATCCCACAGATCACTGTATTATCCCACAGGCCACTGTATTATCCCACAGGTCACTGTGTTATCCCACAGGTCACTGTATTATCCCACAGGTCACTGTATTATCCCACAGGTCACTGTATTATCCCACAGGTCACTGTATTATCCCACAGGCCAATGTATTATCCCACATGTCACTGTATTATCCCACAGGCCACTGCATTATCCCACAGGTCACTGCATTATCCCACAGGTCACTGTATTAATAATCCCACAGGTCACTGTATTCTTTTTAATAAATTCAACGTGACTATTCGAAACGGGTCAAATTTAGTTGTTTCTAACAAAGCCATTCCTGAATTCCTTACCTGTCAGGTGCGGTGGTCTTGTCAATCGCAGGTGCAGCGTCGTACACATCAGTCAGCAGACGGCAGCCGTCCGGACACAGCTGAACAGTGAGGACCGGACGGACTGCATGGAGACCGCCACACCTCCAGAGTCCTCCAGAGCCACACCTCCAGAGTCCTCCAGAGCCACACCGCCACACCGAGTCCTCCAGAGCCACACCATCACACCGAGTCCTCCAGAGCCCCACCGCCACACCGAGTCCTCCAGAACCACACCACCACACCGAGTCCTCCAGAGCCACACCACCACATCGAGTCCTCCAGAGCCACACCTCCACACCGAGTCCTCCAGAGCCCCACCGCCACACCGAGTCCTCCAGAGCCACACCACCACACCGAGTCCTCCAGAGCCACACCGCCACACCGAGTCCTACAGAGCCACACCTCCACACCGATTCCTCCAGAGCCACACCGCCACACCGAGTCCTCCAGAGCCACACCTCCACACCGAGTCCTCCAGAGCCAAACCACCACACCGAGTCCTCCAGAGCCACACCGCCAGAGTCCTCCAGAGCCACACCTCCACACCGAGTCCTCCAGAGCCACACCACCACACCGAGTCCTCCAGAGCCACACCGCCAGAGTCCTCCAGAGCCACACCGCCACACTGAGTCCTCCAGAGCCACACCGCCACACCGAGTCCTCCAGAGCCACACCACCACACCGAGTCCTCCAGAGCCACACCGCCAGAGTCCTCCAGAGCCACACCTCCACACCGAGTCCTCCAGAGCCACACCTCCACACCGAGTCCTCCAGAGCCACATCACACACCGAGTCCTCCAGAGCCACACCACCACACCGAGTCCTCCAGAGCCACACCTCCACACCGAGTCCTCCAGGGCCACACCGCCACACCGAGTCCTCCAGAGCTACACCACCACACCGAGTCCTTCAGAGCCACACCGCCACACCGAGTCCTCCGGAGCTACACCACCACACCGAGTCCTCCAGAGCCACACCGCCAGAGTCCTCCAGAGCCACACCTCCACACCGAGTCCTTTAGAGCCACACCTCCAGAGTCCTCCAGAGCCACACCGCCAGAGTCCTCCAGAGCCACACCTCCACACCGAGTCCTCCAGAGCCACACCTCCACACCGAGTCCTCCAGAGCCACACCGCCACACCGAGTCCTCCAGAGCCCCACCGCCACACCGAGTCCTCCATAGCCACACCACCACACCGAGTCCTCCAGAGCCCCACCGCCACACCGAGTCCTCCAGAGCCACACCGCCAGAGTCCTCCAGAGCCACACCTCCACACCGAGTCCTCCAGAGCCACACCGCCATAGTCCTCCAGAGCCACACCTCCACACCGAGTCCTCCAGAGCCCCACCGCCACACCGAGTCTTTCAGAGCCACACCTCCACACCGAGTCCTCCAGAGCCACACCTCCACACCGAGTCCTCCAGAGCCACACCGCCACACCGAGTCCTCCAGAGCCCCACCGCCACACCGAGTCCTCCAAAGCCACACCACCACACCGAGTCCTCCAGAGCCCCACCGCCACACCGAGTCCTCCAGAGCCACACCGCCAGAGTCCTCCAGAGCCACACCTCCACACCGAGTCCTCCAGAACCACACCTCCACACCGAGTCCTCCAGAGCCACACCGCCACACCGAGTCCTCCAGAGCCACACCTCCACACCGAGTCCTCCAGAGCCACACCACCAGAGTTCTCCAGAGCCACACCATCACACCGAGTCCTCAAGAGCGACACCTCCACACCGAGTCCTCCAGAGCCACATCACCAGAGTCCTCCAGAGCCACACCATCACACCGAGTCCTCCAGAGCCACACCTCCACACCGAGTCCTCCAGAGCCACACCTCCACACCGAGTCCTCCGGGGCCACACCTCCACACCGAGTCCTCCAGAGCCACACCACCACACCGAGTCCTCCAGAGCCACACCTCCACACCGAGTCCTCCAGAGCCACACCTCCACACCGAGTCCTCCAGAGCCACAGAGGCAGGACCGAGTCCTCCAGAGCCACACTGCCACACCGAGTCCTCCAGAGCCACACCTCCACACCGAGTCCTCCAGAGCTACACCACCACACCGAGTCCTCCAGAGCCACACCGCCAGAGTCCTCCAGAGCCACACCTCCACACCGAGTCCTCCAGAGCCACACCTCCAGAGTCCTCCAGAGCCACACCGCCAGAGTCCTCGAGAGCCACACCTCCACACCGAGTCCTCCAGAGCCACCCCTCCACACCGAGTCCTCCAGAGCCACACCGCGACACCGAGTCCTCCAGAGCCACACCGCCATAGTCCTCCAGAGCCACACCTCCACACCGAGTCCTCCAGAGCCCCACCGCCACACCGAGTCTTCCAGAGCCACACCTCCACACCGAGTCCTCCAGAGCCACACCTCCACACCGAGTCCTCCAGAGCCACACCGCCACACCGAGTCCTCCAGAGCCCCACCGCCACACCGAGTCCTCCATAGCCACACCACCACACCGAGTCCTCCAGAGCCCCACCGCCACACCGAGTCCTCCAGAGCCACACCGCCAGAGTCCTCCAGAGCCACACCTCCACACCGAGTCCTCCAGAGCCACACCTCCACACCGAGTCCTCCAGAGCCACACCGCCACACCGAGTCCTCCAGAGCCACACCGCCACACCGAGTCCTCCAGAGCCACACCACCACACCGAGTCCTCCAGAGCCACACCACCAGAGTCCTCCAGAGCCACACCATCACACCGAGTCCCCAAGAGCGACACCTCCACACCGAGTCCTCCAGAGCCACACCACCAGAGTCCTCCAGAGCCACACCATCACACCGAGTCCTCCAGAGCCACATCTCCACACCGAGTCTTCCAGAGCCACACCACCAGAGTCCTCCAGAGCCACACCATCACACCGAGTCCCCAAGAGCGACACCTCCACACCGAGTCCTCCAGAGCCACATCACCAGAGTCCTCCAGAGCCACACCATCACACCGAGTCCTCCAGAGCCACACCTCCACACCGAGTCCTCCAGAGCCACACCTCCACACCGAGTCCTCCGGGGCCACACCTCCACACCGAGTCCTCCAGAGCCACACCACCACACCGAGTCCTCCAGAGCCACAGAGGCAGGACCGAGTCCTCCAGAGCCACACTGCCACACCGAGTCCTCCAGAGCCACACCTCCACACCGAGTCCTCTAGAGCCACACCACAGAGTCCTCCAGAGCCACACCTCCACACCGAGTCCTCCAGAGCCACACCTCCACACCGAGTCCTCCAGAGCCACACCGCCACACCGAGTCCTCCAGAGCCACACCGCCACACCGAGTCCTCCAGAGCTACACCACCACACCGAGTCCTCCAGAGCCACACCGCCACACCGAGTCCTCCAGAGCTACACCACCACACCGAGTCCTCCAGAGCCACACCGCCACACCGAGTCCTCCAGAGCCACACCGCCACACCGAGTCCTCCAGAGGTACACCACCACACCGAGTCCTCCAGAGCCACACCGCCAGAGTCCTCCAGAGCCACACCACCACACCGAGTCCTCCAGAGCCGCAGAGGCAGGACCGGCGAGTCATCCAGAGCCGCAGAGGCAGGACCGGCGAGTCCTCCAGAGCCACAGAGGCAGGACAGGCGAGTCCTCCAGAGCCACAGAGGCAGGACCGGCGAGTCATCCAGAGCCGCAGAGGCAGGACCGGCGAGTCCTCCAGAGCCACAGAGGCAGGACCGGGCGGGCCGAGCCGGGCTGTGACGCGTCTGTCACACCAGACAGACGCGGTCACAGAGGCAGGACCGGGCGGGCCGAGCCGGGCTGTGACACGCCTGTCACACCAGACAGACGCGGTCACAGAGGCAGGACCGGGCGGGCCGAGCCGGGCTGTGACGTCACAAGGTCACACCAGACAGACGCGGTCACAGAGGCAGGACCGGGCGGGCCGAGCCGGGCTGTGACGCGTCTGTCACACCAGACAGACGCGGTCACAGAGGCAGGACCGGGCGGGACGAGCCGGCCTGTGACGTCACAAGGTCACACAATATACATTATACAGTGAAGCATTGCCATCGACATTCGACATACTTAACCCGCGCCGTGCCAGGGGGGGGGGGGGGGGGGCGTTTAGACGCCCACTAAGGTTTCTCGAGGATAGCGAAAAATGCGCGCCGCCATTTTCGGCACAGCTGCTCAGGCATCAATTACCCACATTATGTGAAATTCTTGACCACGGGTCATCTCAAGTCAGGTCACCAGGCCAGGTCACGTGACCCCCACCTCCACAACGTTTGCGGTCGTACCAGAGCCACAGTTTTTGGCCGATCGGTTTCAAACTTACAAGATTTCATAAGTTCATAGGTACCTATAATTTGTTTATCTTGGATTTTTGTTTTTAATATCTTTATATTGACCCCACCTTAGGTGACCTAAGGTGGGGTCAATTTCGTGACCTCGCCATTACAAGTCAATGGGAAATATTCAAATGCTTCCTTTTCCGATGATATACATGATATCAGTCCAATTCCTTCTGGATCATGTTTTCATAGGCCATTCTAGATGATTCCGGTGCAATTGGTGTTCAGTAACTCTACAGGGTCAGCCGAGGTCATCTGAGGTCACCAACACCTTTTTGTCAATAACTCTTGAAAGAATTAGGATATAGAAGTGAAACCAGCACTAATGTGTTCGTCTCGTTCAGACACGTCTCCAAATATGCAACATGACTTATTTGGGTTACCACTTGACCTTGACCTGAGGTCAAATTTGTAGCTCGTATCGGGTCACCCGTAATGGTAAGCGGCTCATTTGGGATAATAGTTGATTTGGTCTTATTTTTTTCTCATTTTATCGCATTTTTCTTAGACCGAAATGACTGGTCTTTGACGTGTTAGGTGTGCTTTTTCCGATATTTTATATTGGTTGAGAATTATAATGTAATATGTGTGCACCATATATGTGCACCAGTCGTCTATGGGCTTGTAACATGGTGATACACGTATGTACCGGCTTCGGGAACTAATGTGCTTCGGGTCAGCCAAGCGAAGTTTTATTTTTCTTACTGAATCTTGCACGCTCTATAACGTGGTGAGTGCACTTTGTCAATATTTTGAAGATGTAATATAATTTTAAGAAAAAGCCAGGCGTCTATGGACTTTTACAGGGATTATACGGGTTTCCATCTAGAAAGGAAATGCACTTTTTTTGCACTTGTATGAGCTTTAAACACGTTTAAATTATATACCATGGACCTCAATGCTCATGTAGTCCATTATTTCAGCAATTATCAGCGTTAAGACTTTGGCGTTTTTCAAGACTTGTATCAGATAACGAGTACTGGATCGGCATTACTGTCCATCGCTTTCTTATTTTAGAATCTGCACCAAATTCGATGGTGCGCTAATCTGCGCGGCTGAGACAAAATAACGGTTACGAACTCAGAAGCAAGCTGCCGCAAGAGGGTTTATTTACTGTTTGCTATAGCACGTTCACCATAAAAAAGGTCACGTGACCGTGAAGAGAAAAATCCAAGATGGAAGCCAATTCCGCCACAGAGCCCTGTTCACGGTACCGGTCGCAGCCTGCAACCACTGCAACCGCTGCGTCCAGCTGCGATCAGACCAATCAGCGTCGAGCACCGGCCGGGCTGGGGGGCATTGAATGTGGGGATGGGGAAGGGTGTGACCGCCAGGTGACGTCATATCTCTGCGATCGCTGCGTCTGTGAAATCGCAGACGCAGTGGTGGCAGCGTGCGGATGTAATGCAAATTGGCGCATTGCGGCATTTAAAAAGTACGTCTGCAAGTGGCCGCCAATGCTTTGTTGCAACTTTGTTGTAAGGAGGGAGTTGAGGAACTGAAGCTGAACATGGAGTAAGTCTTCGGTTATTTTTTGTAAGTCTTAGGCATCCACCGGTCGCAGAGGTGTTCACGGCACCGGAATTTTCGTGACGTCACAGCCCAGGGGTGGAGCTGAAGCTGGACACAGCGGTCGCAGTGGTCGCAGGTTGCGACCGGTACCGTGAACAGGGCTCGGGATACTTCTCCCGAACGGTCACCCTTATATCAATATAAATGAATTGAATTAAGCTTACTTTTACATGAAGGTAAGCCTGAAATTGTAAAACTGTGTGCAATTGCTATGTAAACATATCGCCTTGATGTAAACCACCTTGGCATACGTGATAATTCTTGCGCTCTTTGCCATCTGGATGACGATTGGTTAACGGTGGGGCTGGCGTCACCGTCCGGGACTGGCGTCACCCTCGCGGCCGGGCATTCAAATCAAGGTTCAGGTTACTATCACCGTTGTTGGTCTGGAGTCATGGGGAAGCTTAATGACGTCACCAGATACGAGCGAATCTTAGGCCGCCCCGATTTAATAGCTACGAGCGGTAGGCCGAACCGATCGGAATTAATTAAACTTAACTAACCTAATCTAACCTAACATAACCCCGCCATTAGGTCCGATCGGGTCGGCCTACAGTTCGTAGCCATTAAGTCCGATCGGGTCGGCCTACAGCTCGTAGTCATTAAGTCCGATCGGGTCGGCCTACAGCTCGTAGCCATTAAGTCCGATCGGGTCGGCCTACAGCTCGTAGACATTAAGTCCGATCGCGACGAAACTTACTGCTCGTAGCCATTAAGTCCGATCAGGTCCGCTAAGATTCGCTCGTAGCCAGAATCTGGTGACGTCATTAAGCTTCCCCATGACTCCAGACCAACAACGGTGATAGTAACCTGAACCTTGATTTGATTGCCCGGCCGCGAGGGTGACGCCAGCCCCGAACGGTGACGCCAGCCCCACCGTTACCGACGATTGTAGGAGTTACTAAATTATAGACGCTCTAAGCCGGGCAAGTAATGCCATGCGTTTTTTTCGTTTTTCATCCATTTTAGAGCTTCAAATTATCTACAAGTCCTACACTGGATCACAAGAAGATTATTCAATTCAATTCTTACGGGACTCAGTATTACTACATACCATTCGTTTGGGTTTTGTGGTTTTTGCGGTTTTTTTCCTTGCGGCGTTTAGCGTTGACAATTTGGTGGTGGCGTATTTACTTTTTGGCATGAAAATTCATAAAAAATATCTAATTTTATGGAAAAAACTAGGTAACTACTGCTGTCGTTGGAAAAACAAGTTTATTTTATCACATATTGCCAGTGGCGTACCCAGAATTTACTCCAGGAGGGGGCAATTTTTGCTCAGGGGGCATACAGTACCCTTACCAAAAACAACTCACCGGATTTGGCCCACTATATTTTTAAAAGGGCATGTTTTCACAATTTTTCTCTAAAAAAAATAATGCATTTTTTTCGACCAAAGGGGGCACGTACAGACCTTCAGGGGGGGGGAAATTTCCCCGTCCCCCCTTGTGTACGCCTATGCGTATTGCTTATTGTAACCGGAAATATGCCATAAGTGAGGTGTTTTCATTGACATAAAAGAGTTGACTGGCTCTGCCTCAGCCAGTACTGCAGAAAATACGCGGTGGCATCACCACGCACTATGAAATGTCCTTACGTGCAGAAGAGGTAATTTCCATAAACATGTGACTACTGTGTGACTTCTACCACCTTTATAAGTAAGTTTTACTATGCAACTCAATTATTCTGGGAAAAATCCGTATAATCCCTTTAACATAGGAACTTAGTGGTACAAGTACCGGCTTCGGGAACAAATACGCTTCGGGTCAGACAAGCGAACTTGTATTTTTCTTACTGCATTTTGCACGCTCTATAACTTGGTGAGTGCACTTTGTCAATTTTTTCATTACTTTGAAGATTTAATATGATTTTAAGAAAAAGCGCCACTCGTCTACAGACTTTAACATGTAGTGGCTGGGTCAGCAACTTGTAGTTCCGAAGTGGTCCGCTAGATGACAGGCCTAAAAAATGAGCCGGTTTGACCCAATACGTTGACCTAAACTGGTCAAATTGAATATGTTTCAAAGCGCCTTCACGAGACAAACACGATGGCGTCCACATTATTGCCTTATCTTGATTATGTAAAAAGTTACTTGCGAGAAGAAAAAAAAAACAGTTTTGCCACACACAAAAAATGCGTTTGATGACATCTGGAGCCTAAACTGCTGACCCAAGCTAAAATCTGAGGATACGTTAGCGATTGCATTTTCCAAGAGCTTTTGATTTTTTTCTCGTTTGTTTCTAGCTATCATAGTTCCCGAGATATTTGGGGGTTTCTGGAGCGAAATCTTGAAACTGGAAAATCTCACCTTTGAAGACCTCTGGTGACCTCAATATTGACCTGCACCAACAAATGAATGAAATAGTTTCACAGTTATTTTTGACGAGCTTTCGAACGATATTTTCGGTTATGTCTGCGCCCCTTTGGAGCCGAGTTCGAAGGGGGCGTCTAGGGGCGTCCTGGTACAGTTACGGGCAGCCCGGGTCGGCCAGCATGCAGCACAGTGAGATGCGCTGAGCTTATGAAGAAGAAGAAAAAAAACACGCCTGTGACTAAGCCGAAGGAGAAAAGAGAAATATGACAATTTTTCGACGGATTTCGTTGCCTTGTATCGCACCACCGAACTTCTAAATATCTATCAAACCCCTGACCCTGACTCCATGACCACCGAGCCAGTGTCTCCCGAAAGCAAAAAGCCAGTCCAGTGGCAGCTGGGTGGCGCATATAAGGTCTGATATTCACGGCATATTGAAGGGAATAGTTCATCTTTAACATGGGGTTTTGAACTGAGATAGTAGATTTGTAGAGCAGATCGAAACACGGGTTGGGGTTAAAGAATTACCCCGCTATACGCTAAATAATTTCGAAACAGGACTAGTGGGGCCACTTTTAGAAGAAGAAATTTAATTTCCCCGAAACTTGTTTCGGGTCCTCACAACGGTTGTTTACGTTACACGCAGCCTGCGTATGTATGCCTAAAGTCCGTCGTTATTGTGTGCAATAGTGTCCATATCCAAGCTACCATATGCATGACGTCATAATTGTCATGAAGTTTGTGTATGGACATGAAGGAGAAAAGAGAAATATGCCCATTTTCGACGGATTTCCACTATCGTCCAAACAAATGCCATAGTGTTTTTTTTTGTCAGCTCGAAATACCCTGTCACTCAAAACAAGTCACTTCAATACTCCGAGATAATCTGGCTGTCTCGTAGGCCCTATTCAAAACAGACAACCGTTTTTTAGAGCATTTGATGAACTCACCCGAGGGTTCTCCGTCGATACTCGTGAGGATGCTTCAGCCTAAAAATAACCATGAAGAGTGGAAAATTCAGCCTAAAAAAGACCATACCAGGGCTTGCCAAAACTCACTCATCAGAATCAGCTCCTAACCTGTTTTGTTTTGATCCACAGCATTAGTAAGATCAGTGTTAGGGTTATAGTTATCCAATACACCTTGATTTAGGGAGTGGAAAATTCACAGTAGAACTTAGGGAAAGAGTGGAAAATATTACTCACAGGGTGTCGTTTTCCACCCAAATTTCGCAATCCTAGGACACTGTCCCCGTCCCTTGACCAGAAATTTGACCCTAAAGGTTAGGACTTGAAAGTCTCGCTCACGCTAGATTTTGACCCAAGGAATCGTTAGACCATTTTTAAGCAAATCGGATAGTAACTTTAGGCTCCTGCGCGTTCCCCTTTGTTTGACCTAAAATTTGACCTAGAATGTCAATCGCTATCGAAAATTGGACTTGGTTTTTAGAATCAGCATGGTCTGATTTACCTACACACGAAGTTTGGGGAAATCAACCGTTAACGCTGCTCCCTGTCCCTTGACCTGAAATTTGACCTTAAAGGTCAGGACCTGAAAGTCTCGCTCACGCTCGATTTTGACCCACGAAATCGTTTGAGACCATTTTAAAGCAAATCGGACGGTAACCTTAGGCTCCAGCGCGTTTCTCTTTGTTTGACCTCAAATTTGACCTAGGTCAATCGCTATCGCAAAATGGACTTGATTTTTGGAATCAACATGGTCTGATTGATTGGTCTGATCTGTCTCAACATGAACGGTAACATGATCCCACTGCTGATGACGCACAACTATCTCGACCGATTACTCTGTATCAAACTGACTACTAAGCGGAGATCGTAGAGGATTATCGAACGATACATTTCTCAAATCTTCCGCGAGACATACAAATACCGTTTCATCCCCTCCTTTTTAGCCCACGCACAAACGTAAGTCCCGTCAATCCGTGGATGACAAAAAAACAAAAACATAAATTTCCTTTTTTTATTCCGAACAAAACATGGTGAACGATACCGACGCTTATGTATGGCTCTTATGTAGAAATTGTCCACTACCGAACTCGGAACACTTCTCACACATGCTCTGAACTTTTACAATGAACTCAGTGCATATGTTCACGCTGAACACCGGGTACTTTGAAAACAAGGCATTCGTACCATTGTAACGCCACATGCTGGTGCTTGTTTATGTACACACTTGGCTATAACCGCTAGGCAGAGGCTAATGTGCAGGCCTACCCGTGCAGGCCAAGGCAAGCCAACTCATAAGCCGCTTTCTTAAGGTCGCCGTCCACCGCGCACACACGCCTAACGACCCAACGGCCGAATTTCAGGACGCGCCGACTACGCGCCGAATACGCGCCGACTACGCGCGTAGTACCGGCCTAACGACCGAATTATGCGCCGGATGTGAGACGCCATGATCGACCAAAAGTGCATTAAAATGCACCAAGTTTTAGGTATTTCTGAAGTTAAAAAACGTTTTAGGTTAATTATTTATGCGTACCACGGAAATGTTAGTAATATTTAATACTAAAGCACGTGCAATAAGGCGAATACAAATTATAAATGCCGCAAAGCTTTTAAGTTCTTAAGCCGGCACCAAGGTCACGTACATAAGCAGAAATATAAACAAATCATTCAACGTTCTGTAAATTGGAGAATTAGGAAAAATAGGAGTGTACATTTGTGTTGCTGTGGCCCAGTGGCGCACGCAGGATTCCATTGGGGGGGGGGGGGGGTCAGAGCCCTAAAAGCGGGCCCCCTTGTGAGCGGGCCCCCACCCGTTTTGAGAAATCTTCGCGGATTTCGGTCACTTGTTTTTGAGCGGGCCCCCTACAGCATGGGACCTGAGACATTATAATTTTCTTGTCAATGTCGTGTAAGGTGATTGCGTGTGCTACTGATGTGCGAATTTTAGGTGCGTGTGCTACCGATGTGCGGTACAACTGTCGATAGTAAATTTGACGAAATGAGGTAAATGACAACAACACAAATTATATTTTACAAGTTAGGCAGGTTAGGCAGGTAAATGACAACAACAACAATTCTATTTTACAGGTTAGGCAGGTTAGGCAGTCCGATTCCCGGTAGTTATGTCATCATCATCATCGTTGGGGTTTTAGTGCGCCTCGACTACGTCATTCGCGCCCACCATCATGTTGCCACAAGTTGCCATAAACCATTTCCTGAAGCAACAATGGATATTGTAAAAAATACGTATCAATATCAAATACGCCCGTATCAAGAATTTGCAAGGATCGGGCCCTGTTGTGACCGGGCCTTCGTTTTGACCGGGCCCTATATCACGTCTTTCCCAGCATCGGGCCCCTGCCTCGATCGGGCCTGACAAAGACCGGCCCCTGCCAGAAACGGGCCCGCATCAAGAATATGCAAGGACCGGGCCCTGTTGTGACCGGGCCCATATCACGCCTTTGTCAGCACCGGGCCCCTGCCTCGATCGGGCCTGACCAAGACCGGGCCCCTACCAAAAACGGGCCCGTATCAAGAATATGCGAGGCCCGGGCCCTGTTATGACCAGGCCCTCGTCCTGACCGGGCCCCATGCCACGCCTTTGCCAGCACCGGCCCCTGCCTCGATCAGGCCTGACCAAGACCGGGCCCCTACCAGCAACGGGCCCGTATCAAGAATATGCAAGGACCGGGCCCTGTTGTGACCGAGCCCCATATCACGCCTTTGCCAGCACCGGGCCCCTGCCTCGATCAGACCTGACCAAGACCGGGCCCCTACAAGAAACGGGCCCGTATCATGAATATGCGAGGACCGGGCCCTGTTGTGACCGGGCCCTCGTCCTGACCGGTCCCCATGCCACGTCTTTGCCAGCACTGGGCCCCTGCCTCGATCGGGCCTGACCAAGACCGGGCCCCTACCAGAAACGGGCCCGCATCAATAATGTTCAAGTACTGGGCTCTCGTTCTGACCGGGCCCCATATCACGCCTTTTCCAGTACCGGGCCCCTACCTCGATCGGGCCTGACCAAGATCGGGCCCTTACCAGAAACGGGCCCCTCAGAAATACGGGCCCCTCAGAAATTTCGGGGGGGGGGGCGGGGGGGAGGGTCAGCTGACCCCTTTGACCCCCTCCCCCTGCGTGCGCCACTGCTGTGGCCACATGTTTTGAATAATTTTATCAAAAATAAAGTACCGTTCTACTTCGGAGAAGACAGCTTCCGAAGATTATCGCCATAAATAACCTTGTTGTTCACTACAGTACAAAGTTTGAAGCCCTGGAAACACCAATGCTATGGTAGGGTTGTGACATTTACCTACTTCACAACGCGAAATGATGCACTTCTCGTAAAATTTGGAATAAGATCGTTCAGGTGCAGCGTGCAGGTAAGCTTTCTTCACGCCTAACGACCGAGAAGTTCAGCATTTCCAACTTCTGCGCGCCTACTCAGCGCGGAATGACGCGCCGACAACGCGCCGAAAAAGTCAGCTGAACACGCCTAATCGCGCATTCGGTCGTTAGGCGACAAGTCAGCGCGCTTCCCATAGGCACCCATGTTAAATTCAGCCGTTAGGCGATTAGGCGAGTGCAGTGGACGGCGACCTTTACACTTCCCTTCACTGACGTCCAGGCACGTGGCTTGTACAACATCACCAGGTTTTCACCTTTGATTGATTACCGAAAACCGTATGCGCAACAGTCCCGAGAATAACCCCGCCCTGGAGATCCTCTCCAACGCACACCACGCAGCTCTCCACCTCGACTTCGTTGTTTGACAGCGACAGTCCAGCATTGTCACTCCGTGTGTCGAATGCCGATTGTCCGACACCCATAAGTCGAGGACAGGTCGAGCGTCTCGATATCTGAAAACAGAAGACGTGATTGAAGTTTTCACAAATTAAATAACACAATCATGACGTTAACCCGGCATTGACTGGGGTCCTCAGCCGAACGCCATTGACTGGGGGGGGGGGGGGGGGGGGGGGCGTTAAACGCCCCCTGGTTATCTTCCGAACCAATGATCTCAGGGAGACGGGCAAGGCGGAATTCGAAATCTCTCAATGAGATGAATCTAAATCATGCTCAAAAATTTCAAAGTGAGGTCAAATGTCAGGTCACGGTCAGGTCAAAGGTCAGAATCGGCGTATTTTAGTTTATGGGCCATACTTTCCAGCAAAAGCCATCGATTACGACTATGATCACCCAAAGTGCTGCCAAAGGTATTATACACATCCTGCATGGGCTAAAGTGAGATTGTTGGCAAAGGTTAAGGTCAAGGTCAGGTCACAGAAATTCACTATGCGCAAAATATCTACGAAAGTCATGCAAGACACGTTGTATGGGTTATTTGCCACGTATAATTCGATAGTGATAATTATTTTACCAACTGAATTCATTTATGTGAAGTTATTGTCAAGTTCAGGTCAAGTTCAGGTCAAGTTCAGGTCACTGAAGGTCAAAATTTGAAATTGATAAATATAAATAACGAAGGCATGTTGATGGATCAGTTTTATCTCAGAAATACGGTGCTAGCATTCATTTGTCTGTATCTGGTCAATAAAAGACAAAAACGCAATTTCAAAATATGACGTCATGAGTTACCCATACTTTAGATGTCATAAGTCAGTCAAAAATGGAGATATCAGTTTGAAATTTGGTATATTAGTTGCCTACGTATAGTTCTCTGACAGATCTTACGGTTTTTTGAATATTTTAGAAAATGTTGATTTTGTGGCAATTCCCCCCCCAAAAAGAAGTTTTTTGAGTTTTTTTTGGGGTAAAAAATTATAATTGTAAAACAAAAATCCGATATAGCTGGTCGATTTTTTTTCTCTCGAGTGGGGTAAAAAATTATAATTGTAAAACAAAATCCGATATAGCTGGTTTGTACGGGCTTGAACCCTTGCAATTTGCTATCTTTTGGTGTTCTTCGATTGCATTTTGCTTCAAATGTGGCATTTGTTCGGCCTGGCAAAGTTTAGCTGATTCTGGTGTAAAACTCGTGTGTAGTGACGTCACTAAATTCGCTATAACTCGAGAGAAAAAAATCGACGAAATTTCTTCGACGATTTCGACGATTTTTTTCTTCACAAAAGACGTAACCATGATTTAAAAGAGAGTATCCGAAGTTTTACGTTGATAGCGCTATTAATTTTTTCAGCTATTGCGAAAATTCATCAGAGGGCCCCTCCCCCCTAGGCAATGGCGTGTGAACACACGCACTGTCGGGGTGGGGGGGGGGGGGGATTTCCTCCCTCCGGTTTTCATTCATAGCGGAAATCGGCGGAGCGCAGCACCACCAAAGTTGGCACAACTGCTTGGGCATCAATCGCACACATGTACAATTGTTGTCCTCGGGTCATCTCAGGTCAGGTTACCAGGTCAAGTGACCCACCTCCAAAAAAGTTTGCGGTCGTGCCACAGCCAAAGTGCTTGACCAAACAGTTTGAAACTCACATGATGTTATCAGGTGATAAGTACCTACAATTTTTTATCTCGAATTTGTATATCGGTGACCTAAGTCCAGGTCAATTGCGTGACCTCCCCATTATAATTAAATGGGAAAAAAATGAAAACACGAATCAACAGGAAATGGCTAAATCTGACCAGTTTTCAACAGATCCATCACTCTTGTGCCAAGTGCAAAGCCCTATGTCACATTTCTGTTCCTTGACCTCTACATGGTCAACTCAGGTGACCCCCCAGGTCACGTATGGGTTTTCTTCAATAACTATTTACCAAATCAAAGTAGATCAATGGGGTTTTCACCATTGTATGTGGGGCTTGATAAGAATCCATTGATGTTGATCCATTGAGTCCATTGAGTTGAACTTGACCTGACCTCAGGTCAGGTAAATTTTGAGATATGACATAAGTAGGTCACCCAAAATATCATTCGATGTGTCTCGACGAGGCAAACAAATGTGAACTCGGTTTTATTCTATCATGCTAAAAGCTATTCCTCAAAAGTGATTCCTTGACAATTAGGCGAATTTTAGAATGTTTCAAATTAAATGGCTTCTGCTGACTTAACTATTGACATTAGGTCAATTCCGATGAAACCTTAGCGACAAAAAAATATTATCTTTCAAATACTTTTACGCGTGTCTCTTTTAGTTATCGAGATCTAGACGGTTTTATCAAGGACACTCATATAGCCGAAATTTGCCCTTTGGTGACCTCTGGCGACCTCAATATTGACGACCTAAAATAAGACCGATATACTTTCGATACAGCTTGTCTCGAGCTATCTAACACCGTTTTCTGCTTGTCGCTACGTTGCATGGTGTTCGTGATCTTAGGGGGGGGGGGGGCAAACCCCCGGCAGTTCTTGGCTGGCGCGAACCCCCGGCAGTGCGTGTGTTGAAATAAATTTAGATCTAGAATACAACTACCAACCGATATAATATTGATGGAAAATCGAAATCAATAAGCTGGAGGATTAATGTCAACATGTCAAACGGCACGAATACGTAGGAAAGTACAATAGGTAAACAACGACTACGCCAGCTATCGGTGGTCGGCTGTGACAGGGAATGGTATGGTCAGCATATAACGCACTGCGCACACCAGCAGTCGATGTTCGGCTGTAGACAGCGAGTGGCATGGCCAATACACAACACACGGGTATACTAGCAGTCGGTGGTCGGCTTAGAATAAATGGTACGGCTAGTACACAACACTGTAGATAAGGTCAGCTGTAGATAAGGAGTATGATGATAACCAGTCTGGTTAGAGGATAGATCATTTCTTCTCTTACTTTGCTGTATCAGATGCCACGGCGTAGAACACCTCCATCAGCCAGTTCCAGTGTTTCGAGCTTAGGCAGTCCATGACAGGTAAAGCTGCCCTTGCTGACGACGACAGATGGTTCAACATCTCGCTTCACATTGATTCTGCGTGCCTGTCTGAAGAGGTTTCTGGCCCCCTTCTTGGCATGCAAACAAAAAAAACATTAGGCGATTGTTACTTAAAAAAATCATGCAAACAATACAACTACTAATTACTGATTCACATTTCACCAAGCCTTTGGACAGGTCTGGGATCTGGGTGCAAACCCAGACTATCTGGGATCTGGGTGCAAAAAAACACTGCTGGCAATCTCATGTGTCTATTCACCTCTCTTCAAACTGTATTTAATGCATAGTTGCAGAAAGCTTCAGGTTAGTGACACGGTGGCACAACAAGGTTCAGCGAATAGCATATGGAAAACTGGTCAGTGGTCACAGTGGTCAGAAAATACTTTACAGTGAAAACATAAGTACAATGTTTCCCCAAAATGATATTACCGGTGCAATCAACATAAATTATAATAAACAAACCATTCACATACAAACTTATGAAGGAACAGCATGTATATACATTTGTCATGCATGACATGGCTATATATACCACATAACAAACCAGCAATGTTGAAAACGAACAGATCCCTGGTATGCCAGTATGGATATATTGTGCCTTCTAGTAAACATGATATCACTGAAAATGCTGCCAGAACTAAATATTGAAATTATCATGCGCACACAAAGACACGCTCATGCACATACAAACACACCCACACATACACGCATGTACACACACACACTTGCACTCGATAGGTGCAACTGCACACGCAAACATAAACGTGGTAATCATCTGCTCACTCTTGCTCCCCCCATTCTTTCCATGTACACGAACATCCTCGACATCCTTTCCCTGACGCGCCGCTGCGAATTCCCGTTCTCGGGGGTGTCGGTTGGCGCCGGGCCGGCGCCGGCCGGGCGCGAGCTGCGACCGGGGTGCGGAGGGGATCCGTCTGCTGCCGCGTTGGAGCGTGGTCGTTGCTGCTGTAGCGTGCTGTCGTCTCGCTCGCCGCTATCCGCGCGTGCTGCCGCCCCGCTCGCCGTGATCGGCGCGTGCTGCCGCTCCTCTTGCCGGTGCCTGTGTGCTGTCGTGGGGTTACTGTGTCGTGTTCACCGTAGTGTCTCTACGGTGAACTGTGAACTGCCGCTGCCGCTGAAGGTGATCAAAAACTAATTGTGTAGTAACTACTGTGTACTGTCGCTGATATTGTGAAGTTACTGTGCAATACATGTTAACTATATGAAGAAGAAAAAACATGATATCACTGAGATTTGCTTCTACTGTGGCTGCCAATTGACTCAAGTTTAAGTGTTCATCTGGTTGCACTACATTATAACCAAAACAAATGTTTCACTCCACACTTCTCTTCACACATACCTGCAGCGCAGTGCACCAGACAGGATGTCTTCAGGGTCACCAGCAGGCAGCAGTTGCATGGTATCAGACACTCATTGTCCTCCCTAGCATCTGAGCTCGGAAGGAAGATGATGTCTGTGGCTGGCTGTGAACAAATATGTGCATGGTCAAACACACATTTTAAAACAGTCTTTATTTGTTTTGGTTAGATTGTGACATGACATTATTTAGATAGGCAACATTAACATAACAATGGTGGTGTTGGTGAATGGTGTCATGGTGTTTTGATAACATAACCCCATGACAACTGTCCACCAAATGTGTTGAAAATCAGACTGCTCATGTGTAAACCACAATCAAGGTAATGCAGTTTAAAACATGTTGTTCGTCATCTTGCAATATTGCTTTCGCAAGGGGTGGACGTCATTGTATGTATGTATGTATTTACATTCATGAGCATCCACAGTTGGCGTGGCGATTACCGCTCAGAGTCTGTGTCAGGTTGGCAGCATACAGGCAAAGTTCAACAAATACACCATCACACGGCACATTCATACTGCTCACAGAGCACTCAGACTCGTCACGTTCGGAATATCGCGTTGGTGGCACGGTACCAATGACAGGCATACACGAACTACGCGGCGAAACTAGGGCAGAGTCACATATACCACGCTCAGATTCTCTGAACAAGTCTGGCTTTGGAGGCGCGAGCAAATCTGGTGGGGGGCAGCTGCACAAGCTCGCGGGGGAGGGTGTTCAGTAACGTCGCGGCACGATATGCAAAACGACGCTTGCCGGTTTCTAATCGGGGCCGAGGGAGATGGAAAAGGTGGTCCTGACGGGTAGATCTCGCTCTGGCATCGGAATTTGATGTAAACATGGATGCCAGAACCTCGGGTTCTCCACGCTGTATGGCCTTGTGGGCGGTGACCAGGGTTTGGAAGTCAGCCATGGTTTTGGGAGTCATCCAGCGGAGTTGGTCACGGAGATCAGAGACGTGGTCGAATTTGCGGCGGCCGAAAATAACTCTAGCTGCGAAATTTAGAATTTTCTGAATCCGATCAAAGTTCTTTTGAGATCCGTTGCCATATACTGTGAGGCAGTATTGGACGCGCGACATGACGAGTGATATTACCAAAATTTTGATGACACCGTCGGGGATGTAATGACGAATTTGGCAGAGACCGATTAGTAGGCCCGTACAGCGGCGGCTGAGGTCCGATACGTGATCGTCCCAGGATAGAGTGCCGTCTAAAACAACACCCAGATTCCCCACCTGCGCACATGGCACTAACTCAGAATCACGGAAAGAGACAGTGAAGTCAGCCATGTTGCGTAAATTTTGACGGCTTCCGAAAACTATTAGTTGAGTTTTGGTGGTGTTAACTTTTAGGGCGTTCGCACGAAACCAGCCATCGAGTGAAGTGAGTGAAACTTCCATGCGCGAGATGAGTCTACTGAGGTTGTTTGGCGGACCACTCAACAACAGTTGGGTGTCATCGGCGTACTGGATGACTGAGGCGTCGTCAGAGCACAAAGAAAGGTCATTAGATAACACTGTGAAAAGCAGGGGGCCCAGTGCGGAGCCTTGGAACACACCCATAGTATTGGGGAGAGGACGCGACAGTACACGGCTTCCGGACCCGTCCTTCAGGGAGACACTCTGTGTGTGTCCCTGAAGATAGGCAGCAAACCAGGAGATGTCAATGCCGTGCGCTGCTAATTTAGTTACCAATAGTTTGTGGTCTATCACGTCGAAACATTTACTAAGATCGATAAGGCAGAGCATTGAGATTTCCCCCCTGTCGGTGGCGGCGAGGATACGGTCCGTTACAGATAGAAGCGCAGTTTCAGTGGAGTGCCGGGGGCGGAAACCGTGTTGGGTGCAGGCCAGGAGATGATTTTGAGAGAGGTAGTTATAGAGCTGCTGATGGATAACGCGCTCTACAACCTTCATGATGACAGGAACCAATGAGATGGGTCTAAAGTTGGTGGGGTCAGATGGATTGCCAGACTTGAAGATGGGATGAACTATAGAATGCTTCCATTGAGCGGGGATGTCTGATTTCGTGATGCATGTATTGATAATATGCAGGATGATGTCGCCGATGGCTGGGAAGCCAGTTTTCAGCATGCGGATGCACACACCGTCAGTACCGCAGGCGGCTGAGTTACGCATGCTGAAAACTGTGCAACCGAGTTCCCCAATCGTTATCGCTCTAGGTTTAAAACCGCAGGCACCGACACGAGGGAGGCGGACAACTAACTGAGGTACTGCGGTCTGGTTACGGATTTCAGAGGCGATATTTGGACCAACGGATACGAAAAAAGAATTTAGATCGTCAGCGGGCACGTCTGGTTGGACACACTGGCTGTCCTTTTTGCCGGCCACTACTGTCCGTAAACATTGCCACACTTTGTTCGGACCACGCTCGCTGATCTCCCTTTGAATTTGGATACGTCGGTCGCTTCGCACCGCCGCACGGACGGAACGGTTGAGATCTTTGTAATTTTCCGATGTTCGACCGAATTGCCGCAGCGCAGCGCGGCGCTGGTCCATGGTTTGACGGGTGGCAGACGAGACGGGAGGAGCGGTGGGGTTACGGATAGTCACGTTTTTTAGAGGCGCGTGGTCGTCATAAATGGGTAAAAATAGGGCCAAAAACGCGTTCCACATATCATCAACGGTTCCGGCACTGAACACATCATCCCAATCAGCGGACATCAGGTCGTGGTGGAGGGCCTCGACATCTACTCGGTTAAAAGAGCGGGATTGGATGACGGTAGGGTTTTTACGTTGTTTAGGGACGTCAATTTCTACGTGGACGAATTTATGTGGGCTATAATGACAGTGGTTCACACGACAATCAAGAACGAGCTCCTTATTTTTAGCGATGCAGACGTCTAAGAGTGATCCAGAAGTATAGGTGGGCACATTTACAAGTTGATCCAGAGAGTAGTCAGATAGAAAATCACGGAGATATTGGCCCGCACGAAAACTATGGTCTATTAGTTGGTCACAGTTCAGGTCACCACAGTTGACCACATTGACCACATTCACATTGTAGTTTTTAGGTACATTTCTTTGGCACCTGGATTTTACTCTCATCCCAAAATTGTACTACACAGTCGCCCATTTATTTTGCCCTGGTTCATACTTCATACTAATTTCATTCTGTGTGATATTGATTGACAAAAGTATTTACTGAAATATATTGTTTCAATTTAATCTACTGCTTTTCATATTCAAAACTAATAAATATTGTACCATTTTGTACATAATTTTACACCCTTGTGGTCTTGTACTCAAATTGTCTACTCTGACACCCAAGCAGGAATGGAATTTAGGTAAACTTGGTTAGGGCATGTTTCATAGCATTGGGTCAGCGTGGAGAGTTTGAACTTGGTTAAAGGGAGTGTGCCTACTGACATCGCTTATTTGGGGTTATTGGCATTAATATGTTCTGGCAATTCAGAACATAATTTTCTGAATTGAACCATTACTTCATTTCTCCAGATCCACCCTAGTTTCTGGGATATTCCAAGACCCCAGGAACTTGCTTGGGAACAAAAAGTTATCGGGTAGACCCCAGAGGGCTTTCCGCTACTAAAAAGCACTGCAACTATCGATTACACCGCTAGCATATCGTTAGGACCGGCCAATAGCAGTTCGACCAAACAGCTCGTGCACGCTGATAGCAGCTGTCGAACAACAGAACCTGGGCGGCCATCATGCTTTTCGACGGTTTGTTTACATTGAACCAGACTGGTTATTATTTTTTATGCTATGTACGGGCTCGCACTAAGAGCTGGAGTTTTCGCAGCAGTTGGCCGCCAGGGACCGCTAGTGAGCCATGGTGTTTACCCTGACGGCCTGAAGCTGCTAAAACTCCAGCTTTTAGTGCGAGCTATCTCGTTCGTATCTTTGGAGAAATAGACAGAACTGCAACTAATCAGATTTGTAACCTGAAAATGGACTATGATTGAAACTCTGGTATTAGTTCAGTAATTCACCTCCCCAGTTTATGGTGTTCTTGAGGTCCTTAATAGTAGAAGAGTAGTCTGCTGACTAATATTATGACATACTGAACAGTGGGTTATCTTTCTTGTAGAGGTTGATTTTCCATTAGGTCCGCAGTGCTGGAATATTTTTATCTTTGCACTTCGCTGAGATGCAAAGATAACAAGGTTTAATACACATTCAACTATAAAGTGAAATAATGTGTTATCTTTGCATCCCTCTGAGATACAAGATAAGGTCATGTGAGTTCCGACTAAAAATCAAGTATTGAACTGAACTAGACTGAATCAACCTCTACTTAAGATATGGAATTCTTCATGTCTGCCTTGTGAAAGATACAAAATCTTTCTGTGTGTTCCTGAAAAACCTCGATCCTTCGTTGCTCGGGTTTTCAGTCACACACTTTGAAAATATATTAGTATCTTCCACTCGGAGCCATGAAGAATCCTCTATACTGTCTGTCTACAAGATGGTCTGGGGTGGGGGTCCAGGGGGGCGATGCCCACTCAGTGGGTTCCACAGCACTGCGAGCGAATGCGAGCGGAGCGTTCTAAACATGGGTCCCTATGACCGTAATTGCTGTAAAGGTTAGGTCAGGTTTGATTATGATTGTTTGAAAATGGAGGTTTATCAGGTTTGATTGTTTTTGGTGACATCATAGTTTTGGTATTACTGGTACGCTTTTCTGTCTGTCGTAATAATACTCCCTTCCTTTTTTATGGACCTGAAGAACACCATTAACTGAGGAGGTGAATTACTGAACTAAAATCTGAAACTGAACAGAAACTCGTCCCTTATGTCATTAGTGTAATTATGTCATTGTCATGTTGTGTTATATCATAGTGTAACGCTTCAGTTTTATAATTATTTTTGCCTCAACGCTCATCTTCATAAGAGAGCTATTAGATATTATAATTGTTTTGTAATGGTTATTTTTGATAGATCACTAAATAAATATATTGAATTATTTTTGACTTTTGAAGACAAAAAGGGCCTTTCATGCTCAGTCCAGACTGGTTACTGATTTCACTTCTTTTTTTGGCACGATTCAATCACAATTCATTTTGGAACCTGAATGATTAAATCACTGTTCAATTCATGGAACAATTTTGTTGTGAATTAATTAAATCAATGCGTCAAAACATGTGCATCTACACATGTTCTGTATTTCATGTTGTCAGGGCAGACAGCCAGCTGTTGGCTGCCTCCATGGCAGCATGCACATTGAAGGAGGCAATGTGTGTGTGCTTCAGGCACTTTGCCAGCTGTTGGCTGCCTCGATGGCAGCATGCAGATTGAAGGAGGCGATGCGTGTGTGCTTCAGGCACTTTGCGGCTCATGATTATGAGTCAGGCTCATATGTTAAGTTGAAGAAGTCTGCCATCCCATCACTGGTACGTGTCGATCCTTACCGCTCGTGTATTAAAGTAGGTGCTTAACTTTGATAAACTTTGCCCTGTGAAGGAATACACGCATTTTGGCAGCACCAATTTCTTTGAAAGTCATTGTAACGGCTTACCATTTGGGCCAAATTTAGTTTACACTTTATTGATTAGCATAAGGGGCGGATCCAGGGGGCAATGGGGCACGTGCCCCACAAAACGTCTGAGGAGGGCCCCCTCTGTGGACGGTTGGGCCTGGGTCCATCCGTGTCTGAGGACCTGAGGGCCCTTGTCAAGCCCGGGGCACAGCCATGACTGAGAAGGCCCTTTCCAGACCTTTGATGGCCCAACACTGGTCTGAAAGGGCCCTCGCTGGGCCTGAGAGGGCATTTACCAAGCTTAGAGGCCTAACGACAGTCCAAGGGGCCCTTACCAGGCTAAGGGAGCACAAAGCTGGTTTGGGAGGGCCCTTCCCAGATCTGCACGTGCTGGTGGTCCTCTCAGGCCAGCATAGGGCACTCTCAAGTCTTACAAGGGCCTTACAAGACTGGCATAGGCCCTCTCAGGCTTGACAAGGGCCTTCTCATACCTGAAAATACACTCTCGGACCGACTGCAGGCCCTTTCAGACTGGCAACAATGATCGGGGGCCCCTTGTAGCTCGTGGGCCCTTTGACGTCTGATTTGCCCCAGCCCCCCATCCCCATTTTTTTCCTGGATCCGCCGCCGACTAGCATGAGAGGTTTTCCAGTGTTGTATGCAAGTGTGTTGGTGAGAAGTACAAGAAGAAGTGCAATCAAATATGCCTGTGTAATTTTGCTTCAGTATTACTGCTTACAAATGCATATTTCTCAAGCATTTCAAAGTACACTACTGGTACATACTGGGTTCCAGTGGTCTTTTGTCCAAGCATAGCACGACTTAATATTTCCTGATACTGTTTATGTCTGTTCATGTGATTTGAATTACACTATAACATTATGGATAATCGAGTAAATTGTAAAATACATCATTCAGTATCTAATGGCATTATATCATTTCCATTTCCACATTTCATGACCTGAGTGACAATGCCTTTTCAGCACCTTCCTGACATGGCTCCAGAGCCTGCAGACGGTCCATCAGCTTTGGTAACCAGTGGCAGCAGTGAAGCTCGGCTGAAAAGGAGCGGCACACACGTGCTGGGTGTCACGGGACAGCTGCAGTTGTTGGGCGCGCGCGACGGCCGGCGCGGCTGAATAGGAGCGACCTGATCTCTGTCTGTGTGTGTGTGGCCTGCAGGAAGACGCTGTTACTATCTGACCTCTGACCTAACCTCCGTGTATGGCCTGCAGGGAGAGGCGGTTGCTATCTGACCTCTAACCTGACGGCTGACCTCTCTGTGTGTGGCTTGCAGGGAGACACGGTTGCCGTCTGACCTCCGATCTGACCTCTGCCTGTGTGGCCCAAGGGGAGAAATGGCTGATATTTTACCTCTGACATGCCTGAGCTCTATGCAGGGGTGTCGCCCCCGGGGGGGGGGGGGGGGCTGGGGGCTGGGCTGCCTCCAGATGGATGAGCAGGATTTTGACAGCTCATTGAGTGTGAGGTAGGGGGAGGGGGCAAACACCTAGCTGCCCCCCCCCCCGTCTCAAAATGTGGCAGCGCCCTTGCATGTGGGTGTGTGCCCTGTTTTGAGATACGACTGCTGCCTGATCTGACCCGACCTCTAGCTTGACCTCTGAATCGAGCTCCGGCTTGACCTCTGACCCGACCTCCGACATGACATCTGACCCGACCTCTGACATGCCATCTGATCCGTCCTCTGATATGACATCTGACCCGATCTCTGACCCGACCTCTGACATGACAGCCGACCTGACCTCACTATGCGTGACATGCAGGGGGCCACTTGTTGTCATCTGACCTCTGACCTGACCTCTGTCTGTGTGTGACCTGGAAGGAGACACGGCTGCTATCTGACACTTTTTTCTAACCGCCACCCATTAATAGGTGACTAGGAGTGCCCCCGCCCTCGATCCCAACGACGCACGACACCTTAAGTTAACACCAGAGAACAAAAGAGAAAATGTCGCGGTACTCCCAGCTAAGAAATGGAAACAAACATAAACAAGCATACGAAGAGAGGTAGTTTGGGTGTTAGATGTGGTGATATAAAAGAAGGCGGAAAGTAGTCATTGTTGAAAACAGCAAAAACAGCAAAACAAAAAAACAGAAAACAGCCTCCGCCCACCAACTACGTCCCAGGATATCATCCTCACTCATCCTCATCCAGGACAGGATGAGGATGGATTCATTCACTGTGTTAGTAAAGGGGATATCAGTCATACAGGGCGGAGGACAAATTCTGGTCTATTTTCAAGCTTTTCTTGCTGGTACTTTGTGGACCCCACTCAGCTAAGCGTAGCTTGTTGCTGAGTAGGGATCCCAAAGCCAGCGCCAATGAATGGGTATATACCTATTGATATACCATATAATAATATATCTGGTATGATATAGTAGGAAATGATAATGGATCGTCTGTGGATAATATGACAGGGAAGGTGATTACATGACAGGTAATATATGACAGGAAAGGTAATTATGATATATAGGACAAATATGTAATCCGAGAATATTTCACATTGTTCTTTGGAATGAACATGAAAGGTGTTACAATCACGATGTACGATATATGTACATCAGCATATTCTATATTGAAGCTCTATATTTATACATGTAATGTGTTTAAACTCGTGAAATGTTGGTAACTACAATGATATTACTAACAATTAAGTATTATATTGCTGTCACTACCGCATTGTTTTCGTCATATTCCTCCAGAATTTGACGTTTGGTGATATTTTTTTATAAGTTGCTTAGAACGGGGAATCGCATTAAGTTGTGGGAAAACAGATGATATTGAAGAGTTCCATAGACGTGGACCAAACCAAGCTATTGTGCGGATGCGGTAAAGTTTCCTAGTAAATATTTAAATGAAGTGACGTGTTATTCTAGATCCACGATGGTTAGGCGGAGATAAATTGAAGAGTGATCTAATCTAGGTTGGAGCTTCTCGGGTAATGACACTATGCATTACAAGAATGGACTGTTGTTTAGCAATATCTGTAAGTTTAAGTAGCTGAAGTTTAAGAAATATTGGGTTCGAGTGGGCAATCCTATGCTGATTGTCAATAATCCCAACTGCTTTCTTCTGAAGAATGAATAGTTTATTGAGTAATGTTTGCGCCGAATTTCCCCAAACAAGGCAGCAGTAATTGAGATAGGGCATAACTAGACTATTTAACACATAATAGTCTAGTTATGCCTAATAACAGATATTTGACAATATTTGACAATAGATATTTGACAATAGACAATAATAACAGATATTTGCGGCCAAGGAAGGATCTTGATCGCTTTAGTATGCCAATATTTCGGCTAATTATGACAGCTATGTGATCAATTCTTTCCTACTTTAGGTTTGTATCTATGTATACGCCAAGATACTTTACAGTCTCAGAGTGTTTGATAATGGCTTCATTCAAAATTACTTTAATCTTTATATCTTGATTACTACTATTATAAGTTGATAAAACGTCTTCCTAGTGTTCAAGGAAAGTTTATTTATCTGAAACCATTTGCAAAGCATTAGTAAATTTGAGTCCAGCATATTTTGTAGTTTTACTGCGTTATCGGCTTCAAAGAAAATTGCTGTATCGTTTGCATATAACAAAGTTGATGCCTGTTTGCAAACATTAGGAAGATCATTTATGTACAGAATAAATAGCAGGGGTCCCAAAATAGATCCCTGTGGGACACCAATGTTTATTTTTTGCAAACTGGATTTTATATTGAGATATTCAACACACTGATATCGATCATTTAAATACGATTCAATTAATATTAGATATGTGTCCAAAAAGCCATATGCCCTGAGTTTGCTTAGTAGTATGCTATGTTCCACCGTGTCAAAAGCTTTTTTAAGGTCTAAGTATATCCCACATGTAATATTGTTGTGCTCAAATCCTCTTAGAACTTTATCTTGTAGGAGGAGTAGGAGCATATATGTTGAGTGGCCCTTTCTGAAACCGAATTGATTACAGCGAAGAATATCGTTATTTGAAATATGATCCATCATTCTATGATGTATGATTTTTTCCAGAACTTTTGAAAGGTAGGGCAAGATGCTAATTGGCCTGTAGTTGTTCATATTTGTATTTTCTCCTGATTTAAAGATCGGTCTAACCACTGCAATTTTAAGTTTATTGGGAAATACCCCAGCTTGTAAGCAACAATTTACCAAATGGACAATGTGGTGAATGATGGAATTATAAGTAAGTTTAAACAATTTACCATTAATGTTGTCAACACCAGCCCCTCCATTTTTCATGTTTGTAACACTTTTATAAGTTCATCACTGTTTGTGAGCTCCACTTGATTTATTGTGTTATTACAAGTATTTACGAACTTTAAGGGGCTCTCAGAGCATGGCTCAATTGTACTTTGTAGTACTTTCCCCACAGAGCTGAAAAATTTGTTAAAGCTATTAGCTATTTCGTTTGGGTTATCAACTTCAATATCATTTTCATTCTTGAAGGAATCAGGTAAGCATCATCTGGTCAGACCCCTGGCATGAAATCTGACCTGACCTCACTGTACGTGTCGTGACATGCAGGGGACGCTGTTTGCCATCTGACCTCTGACATGACCTCAGTCTGTGAGTGGCTTGCAGGGAGACACGGCTGCCGTCCGACCTTTGATCTGACCTCTGCCTGTGTGACCCAAGGGGAGACATGGCTGCTACTTGACCTCTCACATGCCTGAACTCCGTGCAGGGGCGTCGCCCCCCGAGGGGGGGCAGATTAGCAGGATTTTAACAGCCCAATGAAAGTGAGGTAGAGAGGGGGAACACCTGCCTGCCCCCCCCCGTCTCACAATATTGTGGCAGCGCCCTTGCATCTGTGTCTTGTGTGCCCTGCTTGGAAACACAGCTGCTGCCTGATCTTTGACCTGACTTCTGACCCGACCCCTGCCAATTACATCTGACCCTACCTCAGACATAACATCTGACCTGACCTCTGACATGACATCTGACCCGACCTCTGCCATGACATCTGACCCGACCTCTTGACATGACATCTGACCTGACCGCTGACATGACATCTGACCTAACCTCACTCTGTGTGTGACCTGCAGGGGGACGCTGTTTGACATCTGACCTGACCTCTGTCTGTGTGTGACCTGGTAGGAGACGCGACTGCTGTCTGACCGCCGCGTTTGTCTTACCTCTGGCATGACATCTGACCTGACCTCACCATGTGCGTGATATACAAGGGAAACGCTTTTTGCCATCTGACCTCTGACCTGACCTCTGTCTGTGTGTGACCTGGAAGAAGACACGGCTGCTGTCTGATATCTGGTCCGACCTCTGACCTGACCTCTATCTGTGAGTGTCTTGAAGGGAGACACAGCTGCCGTCTGGCCTGATCTGACCTCTGCCTGTGTGACCCAAGGGGAGAAATGGTTGCTGTTTGACTTAACATGCCTGAACTCTGTACAGGGGCGTCGCCCACCGGGAGGGGGGGGGGGGAGGGGTGCACCTAAATTAGCAGGATTTTAACGGCCCAATGAAAGTGAGGTAGAGAGGGAAAACACCTGCCTGCCTCCCCTCCCCCGTCTCAAAATATTGTGGCAGCGCTCTTGCATCTGTATCTTGTGTGTACCCTGCTTGGAGACACAGCTGCTGCCTGATCTCTGGCCTGATTTTTGACCTGCCCTCCGGGTTGACCTCTGACCTGACTTCTGATCCGACCTCTGACATAACATCTGTCCCGACCTCTGACATGACATCTGACCCGACCTCTGACATGATATCTGACCCGACCTCTGACATGACATCTGACCCGACCTCTGACATGATATCTGACCCGACCTCTGCATGCCATCTAACCTAACCTTACTCTGTGCGTGACCTGCAGGGGGACGCTGTTTGACATCTGACCTGACCTCTGTCTGTGTGTGACCTGGTAGGAGACGCGACTGCTGTCTGACCGTCGCGCTGGTGTGACCTCTGGCATGACATCTGACTTGACCTCACTCTGTGTGTGACATACAAGGGGACGCTTTTTGCCATCTGACTTCTGACCTGACCTCTGTCTGTGTGTGACCTGGAAGGAGACACGGCTGCTGTCCGACATCTGGTCACACCTCGGGCATCGCATCTGACCTGACCTCACTCTGAACGTGACATGCAGGGGGACGTTATTTGCTATCTGACCTCTGCCCTGACCTCTATCTGTGAGCGGCTTGCAGGGAGACACGGCTGCCGTCTGACCTCTGATCTGACCTATGTCTGTATGACCCAAGGGGAGAAATGGCTGCTGTTTGACCTTTGACATGCCTGAACTCAGTGCAGGGGCGTCACCCCCCCCCCCGGGGACGGGGGGAGTGCCCCAGATTAGCAGGATTTTAACATTAGCCCAATTAAAGTGAGGTAAAGAGGGGGAACACCTGCCTGCCCCCCCCCGTCTCAAAATATTGTGGCAGCGCCCTTGCATCTGTCATGTGTGTCCTGCTTGGAGACACGGCTGCTGCCTGATCGCTGGCCTGATATTTGACCTTACCTCCGGCTTGACTTCTGGCCCGACCTCTGACATAACATCTGACCCGACCTCTGGCATGACATCTGACCCGACCTTTGCCATGACATCTGACCCGACCTCTGACATGACATCTGACCCGACATCTGACATGACATCTGACCTAACCTCACTCTGTGCGTGACCTGCAGGGGAATGCTGTTTGGCATCTGACCTGACCTCTGTCTGTGTAACCTGGTAGGTGACGCGACTGCTGTCTGACCGCCGTGCTTGTCTTACCTCTGGCATGACATCTTACCTGACCTCACTCTGTGCGTGACATACAAGGGACGCTTTTTGCCATCTGACCTCTGACCTGACCTCTGTCTGTGTGTGACCTGGAAGGAGACACGGTTGCTGTCTGACATCTGGTCCGACCTCTGACATGACATCTGACCTGATCTCACCCTGTGCGTGACATGCAGGGGGACGCTGTTTGCCATCTGACCTCTGACCTGACCTCTATCTGTGCGTGGCTTGCAGGGAGACACAGCTGCCGTCTGACCTGATATGTCCTCTTCCTGTGTGACCCAAGGGGATAAATGGCTGCTGTTTGACCTCTGCCTGTGTGCCTGAACTATGTGCAGGGCCCCCCCACCCCCGGGGCCCAAATAAGCAGGATTTTACAGCCCAATGCAAGTGAGGTAGAGAGGGAGAACACCTGCCTGCTCCCCCCCCGTCTCAAAATATTGTGGCAGCGCCCTTGCATCTGTATCTTGTGTGTGCCCTGCTTGGAGACACAGCTGCTGCCTGATCTCTGGCCTGATTTTTGACCTGACCTCCGGGTTGACCTCTGACCTGACTTCTGACCCGACCTCTGACATAACATCTGTCCCGACCTCTGACATGACATCTGACCCGACCTCTGCCATGACATCTGACCTGACCTCTGACATGACTTCTGACCCGACCTCTGGCATGACATCTGACCCGACCTCTGACATGCCATGTAACCTAACCTCACTCTGTGCGTGACCTGCAGGAGGACGCTGTTTGACATCTGACCTGACCTCTGTCTGTGTGTGACCTGGTAGGAGACGCGAATGCTGTCTGACCGCCGCGCTGGTCTGACCTCTGGCATGACATCTGACCTGACCTCACTCTGTGCGTGACATACAAGGGGACGCTTTTTGACATCTGACCTCTGACCTGACTTCTGTCTGTGTGTGACCTGGAAGGAGACACGGCTGCTGTCTGACATCTGGTCACACCTCTGGCATGACATCTGACCTGACCTCACTCCTGCAGGAGGACGCTATTTGCTATCTGACCTCTGACCTGACCTCTATCTGTGAGCGGCTTGTAGGGAGACACGGCTGCCGTCTGACCTCTGATCTGACCTCTGTCTGTGTGACCCAAGGGGAGAAATGGCTGCTGTTTGACCTCTGACATGCCTGAACTCTGTGCAGGGGCATCGCCCCCCCCCCCTTGGGGGGGGGGGGGGGGGGGGGTGCCCCAAATTAACAGATTTTTACATTAGCCCAATGAAAGTGATGTAAAGAGCCCCCCTGCCTGCCCCCCCCCCCCCCCTCCCGTCTCAAAATATTGTGGCAGCGCCCTAGCATCTGTCGTGTGTGCCCTGCTTGGAGACACGGCTGCTGCCTGATCTCTGGCCTGAATCTGATCTTTGACCTGACCTCCGGCTGGACCTCTAACCTGACTTCTGACCCGACATCTGACATAACATCTGACCTAACCTCTGACATGACATCTGACCCGACCTCTGACATGACATCTGACCTGACCTCATATGTGACATACAATGGGATGATTTTTGCCATCTGACCTCTGACCTGATCTTTCTGTGAGTGTCTTGCAGGGAGACATGACTGCTGCCTGACCTCTGACCAGTCTGAACTCTGCAGGGGCGTCGCCACCGGGGGTGGGGGCGCCCCCCAGATTAGCATGATTGTGACATTAGCCCTATGATAGTGGGCTAGGGAGGGGGGACACCTGGCAGTGTGTGTCCTGCTTGTGAAACGTGTGCCCTGCTTGGAGACACGACTGCTGCCTGACCTCTGACCTGAGCTCCGGCTTGGATTCTGGCCCGACCTCTGGCTTGGCTTCTGACCCGACCTCTGGCTTGACCTCTGGCTTGACCTCTGAACCGACTTCTGACATGACATCTGACTCGACCTCTGACAGGACATTTGAACCGACCTGACATGACATCTGTCCCGACCTCTGACATGACATCTGACCTGACCTCACTCTGTGCGTGACCTGCAGGGGGACGCTGTTTGACATCTGGCCTGACTTCTGTCTGTGCGTGACCTGGTAGGAGACGCGACTGATTTCTGACCGCTGGTCCGACCTCTGGCATGGCATCTGACCCAACCTCTGACATGACATCTGACCTGACCTCACTCTGTGCGTAACCTGCAGGGGGACACTGTTTGACATCTGACATGACCTCTATTTCTGTTACCTGGTAGGAGACGCGACTACTGCCTGACCGCTGGTCTGACCTCTGGCATGACATCTGACCTGTCCTGTGTCTGTATGTCTCTATATGAGCTGCAGGCATACACGGTTACTGTCTGACTTCTGACCTGACCTCAGTATGTGGCTGTAGTTAGGCAGAACTTCTGACCTCTGACTTATATCGCACAGTTCATATTAACATGGAGTACTTGTTCGTTTGTTGTACATTTCTAAGGTGCGGAGGAAAGGTGAAATGGTGACATCATTTGCCGTGGAGAATGGAATTGGTCATGTTTGGTATTGTTATTGTTACGTTGCTATTGCTTTTACTTTAAAATGTACGAATGGCTCATCCGTTGACTTTGTTGTTTCATAATACAGCCAGAACAAGTTAGCATGGTTTTATCGGTGCTTGAACCAGGACTTAGTGACTGTGCCTCTGGTCTAGTTCTAAGACCGCTATAGCTGAATTGTGACGCTGATAGGTGATGTCCTACTAGACAGTCAGTCAATCGGACGGGACGTTGACGCTACATGTGGTAGTACTAACAATGATACAAGAGAGAAGAAACGATTCATGCAACCATTTATTCAGAAAACCACTTATGTTTTATTGCAAGCATTATTTAATGAAGCTTGTAACTTAAATCAACGGTAAAGGCGTAAAGGCTGCGTAAAACCATGTATTCATCGTAACAGTCATTTTGAACGATAAACAAAGACTCGCCCGGCTGTCGTGACATTCCCGGCTGGGCGAGTCGCCGCCGCTACCACCGATGTTCCATTACAGCTTCTCAGTAACGAGTCCCGCCCTCCCGCCAACGAGTTACGGAGCAACCGCGCAGACAACACAACAAGCAAGTCTGAAGGCAGTGAATACTGAACACAATATAAGATTGGCACTGTTCTGTGAAAAAAAAAGCAACCCACCACAATGGAGAATAAAGACAGAAATCTCCCACAAAAACACAGTAACATTGTTCTTTGCTACTGGTGTCTTAAACGAGGAAAGTACACCATTGTTGAAATATTGCTTTCCCATGTTCACAAAAACAAAAACAAAATATACCAGAAATGGAGAAATTCCCCCCCCCCTTCCCATTCCAATGCCAATTATATTAAATTATATATTGAACATGTCCATTTTTTTAAAAAAATATTCACTTCATGTAAGTGCCCACCTATTGCAATACAAAGACCATAGACACATGCTGTTGAAATGCATCTAAATCAGCGTTACCAGCTTTACAGCTTTCCATAAACTTGCACTCCTCTTCTTAGTTAGTCATCCAAGAGTTATCTTTCCTCACTGCTTATAATTTTTTTCTATACAACTACAGCTCTATGATACCAGTAACACTGCAGCCAAGGCCATTGCAGCCATCACCCAAAACTTGTGCAATATGTACCTACATGTATTGAATAGGTGGTGGAATAGTGTGATTGTATGCCATCTTGTATTGACAATATGTATTGTCAATATAAGCAGACTGGTTATTGATTCAACTTCTTTAATGATTCAATCACAATTCATTTCATCTCTGGGACCGGAATTATTAAATCACCATTTGATTCATGGTATTTTTTTGAATCTTTTTTTTTCAGATTCAAATAATAATAAAAATATGTTAACTGATTCACATTTGCTTCAACATTTAAATATGCATCACATTTAACCCTATTTGTAACAGGCTCCTGGCTACCCCTATTTGTAACAGGGGGGGGGGTGGGGGGGCGGATTCCGCCCCTCCGGAGATCTCGAGATCTACCAGTCCGATTTTCAAAAATGAAACGGTGTTTGCTTCCCCTTAATACGATCTACCTTTCTAAATAATAAACAAATCTAAATTTTGAATAGGGGGGCAACAGGGGGGCAAAAACTACAAATTTTAGTTGTATGTTTGATCGAACATAGCTTTCATGTTTGTCGACCGATTTTAACACAACTGATAGGAATCGATAGAGATTGAATTGGAAATTGATATATGATGGTGACGTTTAAAAATGCAAAAATCATAGGCGTGTGCAGGTCACTCAATATGGGGGTGAAGTAAATGCGTAATAAAACAATTTTTGATGTTTTTTTTTTGATAAATGAAATGGTATGTGATTGTGACATTAAAAACTGTTATAAATCATATTTTTTGTCATAGGCGGTACCAGGTTAGTGAAAAAGGGAGGTAAAATTGGGGAAAAAATATTAACCGCAGACAAGTTGCTACCCAGCACTATAAATATGTTACTGATCGTAGATAGTTTCTTTTTGCATGTTGTACTTCATCATAGGCGTATCCAGGATCCACACTAGGGCGGCACAAGACCTTTTGATAAATATATTATCCGCTATTATGATACTAACTAGTCAACAGTGACTATTTCACTACAACTTCAATTCATATTGCTTACCCCCCTTTTTACCCTACCTGGACTCGCCTATTATCTTATAATCGTTCGTTGAGTAGCCTGTGGTGCGTGTTTCATTCGAAAACTGCAGTATGTTATGTCATTGTACGCCCATGCCTCTTAGTTTCCTTGCAATAATATGACCCCCTTTCTTCCATTCCTGAGCGCGCCTCTGCCAAAAATGACTTTATTCCCTTTTCTGGCCTCATATGTGCATATATCATTATAAGTTAAATGTCTATTGCGCCGTTATCGCTGGCATATCGTCATCACCATGCCAGCCACCCCCGTTTTCATGTGCCTGAACACGCCCCTGAAACTCTATATGTAATCAATTATGCAAATAATGGAAGCAGAAGCTATCTTTTGCATCTTGATAGCTATAAATGTCCCTTACATCGCTCTATTGGCGTCCCGCCAAGCATTGAATACTTCCTGGACCCCCCCCCCCCCTTTCAAGCCCCTGAAACCGCCTCTGCCATGCAATTTTTATGATATTTCATTAACATCAACTAATTTTCACTTGTTGCAATCACCGTAAACCGATGTAATGCTTTGCTTTCATACTTGAGGCAGTTAGGAAGAAACCCGTGAAGGTCGCATTTCCGTATTATCGCCAAATGTCGCCTCCGAACCCACCCAAAACTGTGCCCTGGAACCGCCTCTGTTCAGGTTAAGAACTAAAAATTTTGACTCCAAATGTGGTATTCAATTCTATGAAAAGTCCCAAAATGTAATGGGCCTGCTCCCAGCCGTTCTGGAGATATCTGCGAAAAACATGAGGGGGGGGGGGGGGGCGGAATCCGCCCCCCCCTGTTACAAATAGGGTTAAGTTATATCAACATTTAAATATATAAACGACTGAGGGAGAGAATCTTGCTAAGCAGCTTGGTATCGTTTGGTTCAGTGAGGCCATGTGGCTTTTCTAGATTCTGCACGTTATAAGTATAAGTAAGTATAAGTATGAAATATATATGTTGAATTTATGTCAAATCAATAAAAATGGAAACATACCTTATATATGTGGAAACATACCTTATATATGTATATGTGTGGTCATTAAAACATTGTTACAGCAAAAATATAAGATTGACCATTATTGTCTTATATTGACAATTTATATTGAAAATAACTTACACTTACATTGCCAATTTATGTATGTGTAATCCATTAACATAAATCACACATGTTCCTCACTTAACCCTATTTGTAACAGGGGGGGGGGGGCGGATTCCGCCCCCCCCCTCATGTTTTTCGCGGATATCTCCAGAACGGCTGGGAGCAGGCCCATGAAATTTTGGGACTTTTCATAGAATTGAACTTCGCATTTGGAGTCAAAATTTTGAGTTCTTAACTTGAACAGAGGCGGTTCCAGGGTACAGTTTTGGGTGGGTTCGGAGGCGACATTTGGCGAAAATACGGAAATGCGATCTTCACGGTTTCTTCCTAACTGCATCAAGTATGAAGGAGTTACATCGGCTTACCGTGATTGCAACAAGTGCAAATTATATGATGTTAATGAAATATCATACAAAATTGCATGGCAGAGGCGGTTTCAGGGGCTTGAAAAGGGGGGGGGGGTTTCCGGGAAGTATTCAATGCTTGGCGGGAAGCCAATAGAGCAATGTAAGGGGCATTTATAGCTATCAAGATGTAAAAGATAGCTTCTGCTTCCATTATTTGCATAATTTATTACATATAGAGTTTCAGGGGCGCGTTCAGGAACATGAAAAGGGGGTGACTGGCATGGTGATGACGATATGCCAGCGATAACGGCGCAATATACGTTTAGCTTATAATAATATATGCACATATGAGACCAGAAAAGGGAATAAAGTCTCTTTTTTTTGCAGAGGCGTGCTCAGAAATGGAAGAAAGGGGGTCATATTATTGCAAGGAAACTAAGAGGCATCGGCGTACAATGACATAACATACTGCAGTTTTCGGATGAAACACGCACCACAGGCTACTCTACGAACGATTATAAGATAATAGGCGAGTCCAGGTAGGGTAAACAGGGGGGTAAGCAATGTTAATTGAAGTTGCAAGTGAAATAGTCACTGTTGACTAGTTAGTATCATAATAGCGGATAATATACTTATCAAACGGTCTTGCGCCGCCCTAGTTTGGATCCTGGATACGCCTATGTTGAAGTACAACATGCAAAAAGGAACTATCTATGATCAGTAACATATTTATAGTGCTGGGTAGCAACTTGTCTGCGGTTAATTTTGTTCCCAATTTTACCCCCCTTTTTCACTAACCTGGTACCGCCTATGGCAAAAATTATGATTTATAACTGTTTTCTAATGTCTCAATCACATACCATTTCATTTATAAAAACACAACATCAAAAAATGGTTTTATTACGCATTTACTTCACTCCCATATTGAGTGACCTGCACACGCCTATGATTTTTGAATTTTCAAACGTCACCGTCATATATCAATTTCCGATTCAATCTCTATCGATTCCTATTAGTTGTGTTAAAATCGGTCGATAAACATGAAAGCTATGTTGAATCAAAAATACCACTAAAATTTGTCGTTTTTGCCCCCTGTTGCCCCCCTATCCAAAATTTATATTTTTTTTATTATTTATAAATGTAGATCGTGTTGAGAGGAACCAAACACCGTTTCATTTTTTAAAATCGGACGGGTAGATCTCGAGATCTCCGGGGGGGGGGGGCGGAATCCGCCCCCCTGTTACAAATATGGGTAGCCAGGAGCCTGTTACAAATAGGGTTAACCCGGGCGGCGCTGGGGTCTCCATCCGAACGCCCGGCGCTGGGGGGTAAATTTTACCCCCCTCGTATCTTCCGAACCACTAACCGCAACGAGACGCGCAAGGCGGAGATAGAAAGTTCTCAGTGAGAAGAATCTAACGCGTACCCGAAATTCTTAAAATAAGGTCACATGTCAGGTCACGGTCAGGTCAAGTGTAAAAATTTAAGTATTTGGGTTTTTGGGCTATACTTTCCATCCAAAGCCTTATATTGCAACTATTATCTCACAAAGTTGTCCCAACTGTATAATACATCTCCTGCATAAGTAAAAGTGAAATTGTAAGCAAAGGTCAAGGTCAAGATCAGGTCACAAAAGGTCACAGGTCTACGAAAGCCATGCGACACATGTTGTATGGGTTATTTTACACGTATAATTCGATAGAAGCAGCCATTTTTACAGCCTCACCCCATATAATGGTCCTCAGGTCAAGGCCAGGTCATAATAAGGACAATATTTTAAATTAATTAATCTAAATAAACATTGCATGTTTCTAGACTAGTTTTGTCTTAGAAATACAGTGGTGGCATGCATTTGTCTGTATCTGGTCAGTAAAAGCCAAAAAACGCAAATTCAAAAAATGACGTCATGAGTTACTTATACTTCGAGAGCTATAAGTCAGTCAAAAATAAAGATATTGCTTTGAAATTTTGTTTCAGCATCGTTCATACTCGGTTCTCTATTATTTTTCCCGTTTTTTTGATTTTTTGTTTACTTTTGTGGAAATTCTTCCAAAACAATCAGTTCTTGCATTTTTGGGGGTCAAAAACCCAAAATGTTGAGAATCCGAGATAGCCATTTTAAAGACAATGTTATTCTCTGTTTTTTTACGCCTTTTATTTGCGAGTTGCAATAACATGCTATGCTCTACGATTTTTCAAACATTTAACTTTTTTCACCAAAAATTACATGACATGACGTCACTAAAACGTCATTATCTCCCCAAAATTTTCACGAATTTCAACAAAATTTTGGCAGAAGACGTAGAATTGATGCACCATAAGGTACCATAAGTTTCACTGTGATGTTTTTCATAATTTTCAAGTTATTGAGAAAATCCGGGAGGGGGGGGGGGGGGGGGGGGGGGGGGGTAAAATTTACCCCCCCAGCGCCGCGCGGGTTAACTTATTTGCCTTTTAAAGTTAACAACACTCATCATTTTTTAGCTGGTACCATGGACGCAGGATAACACCATTGGTAGCTGTTGGTAGGGTGAACTGCTGTAACCTCGGACACATCATAACCTTGGACTTTTTATGCCATCAGAATGTTAACAATACAGACACACTGTGCGCCAGTATCCCCTATACTCTGATAGCATGACAAGCCTGAGGTAAGACATGTCTGAAGATTGGGCTTGTATCATACCTACAGTGTTATAAGTACCAACTTGCAGTAAATATCTGGTAGCTAATTCCCATTCTCATAAAAGTATAATCAAATTTTGTTCACACAATTCATATTGTTAACATAAAGGTAGGTGTAGCATGTATTGATATCTTACTTATTCTAAATTTTTAATGATCATAATTCATATATACCTATGGCTTTGTAAGTTTTCATTTTTATTGATTTGACATAAATTCAACACATAGTCCTACCAAATGTTGAATCAAACGTGAATCGATTAAAATATTGTTTTGATTCTTTGAATCGGGAATAATCAATTCTCAAATTTGTTATTCATGAATCCAAAGGTGATTTATTGAATCAATAACCAGTCTTGGGGGGGGGGGCAGAGTGATCCAGTAGGGCCTGGTTCACTCTGCCCAACCTTCCCTCCAGGCAGGGTCCTAGGATGGTTTTGAAGCCATGGTGCAGAGTGGGAAATTCAGCATAAAAACGTAACAATAGAGAGTTGAAAAGTCAGCCTAAAAAGACCATATGATGCACTCAGCAGTCGGTTTGCCAAAACATGAACTCATCCATCAGGTAGAGTCCTACCAAATGTGTGGAAAAGTTATGCTGTATTGGTCAAAGGAAGAATATCTGCTAGTTTAGTGCCTGCTGTGTTATGTTGAGGTGCTAAAGATGTCTCATTTGTATGCAATTTTCCTCTTAAGTTGCCCATGTATGTGCTGAACTTGAACTTGGTAGGTAGGTAGGTATAGGAGCATCACCCCTGTTTGTTTCCCCCCTCCCACTCCAACAGGACTGATTTTAATCCTGCTAATCTGGGGGGGGGGGGGTGGAGAATGATTCTGAGGGGCCATCTTATTTGTGTTTTCTATATTCATTTTGTGCTTTCAACGCCTGTGTTATTGTTGACAACCTTTGACTAAGACACATATTTGCATGCTGGTGCACAATATGACAGCACATTATGATGTCATACTACCATGTGGCAGACGGCAGCATTGCAAAAGCAGCAACATAGTGCACCAAGGCAACATTTTAATACCTTATTACCGCAAATGGACTCCAGTAGTCGTCTAGCCCTTAAACCCCAATCAACAAACAACAAAACCTACGTCTGTCAGTGTCATTTTGTTTTGTTTAGGAAAAGTTGGCAAAATTGTATGGAAAACAACTGGTGACAAACTTTGGGCTTCAGAATCCCAACGGTGACACACAGGTTTCCCAGCCCTGATTCAATCCGTGACAAGTCTGGCACAAGATATATGTCTACCACGTAACATCACCGGGTATCTTGTGACCTGTTCAGTCCACGACTGAATGGCTTCTGAAGAGCCCAGATAGCGCCGATGGGATTAAATAATGCAAAGGATGGTTGCGCATTCAAGCTGTCGACATGTCGCTGATAGTTAATATGTTTCCATTTGTGTATCAAGCACATGACAGGGTCTACCTTGTCTGTGGATTGCCGAAAACACTTTGGGCGGTGAATATCTGACGTCCTATTTATCCGTGCAGCTGTAACTGCTGTCCCTCCAGCGCTTATGGCGATGAGTTCGCGTTTTGTATTTATATCTGCTCGATGTAGGCCGTTGCTCGCAACTTTTCAGAATGCTATAAACACGTGTTACATTATGTTTCTAATGTCTTTTAGACCCTGAACAACGTTTACAATTATTCACATTTGGCTGCACCTAGAGCACACAAACGTATATGACGCACGCTCACGGACTTCTCGCAGCTGAGAATACTTATCTACTTTGTGCATGTGGCAAACTGTGATATCTACTAAATTGTGATAACATAAATAAATGGTCAGGCACTGTTTGCATGTCAAATGAATTAACCCTCGCCCGTGCAGCGTCCGATCAGTGCGTGATCGTGCAGGGGGTGTTGGTACAACCCCCGCTAGCGTTTGGCCCCTAATTGGGCTAGAGCTTCGATTAAAAAACGAGCGTGTTGCTTGTCACGAGAGGAAGCCATTGATGTCCGATTTTAAGGTCCTAGATCATTAGGTGACCTCTGAGGCTATGTCAATAACCCACAATTCAACCAAATTGTAAATGCGTACAAATTGAATTTAATCGAGCTAGAATCGCGAATGAGTATATAATTATGTTAAATGGGTGCCAAATTTGAAATCAGCGTCACAAAATGTCCTATAAACTGCCAAATTCCAAAAAGATCATGTCAGGTCATGTCAGGTCATTTGAGGTCAGTGACCTCGGTTGACCTGTTGGGGCGCATGACCCCAGTGGAACATATAATTATGTAAAATGGATCCCATATTTGAAATCAGCGTCACAAAATGTCCTAGAAACTGCCAGCAAACCAAAAAAGTAATATGAGGTCAAACCTGTGCATATGCTCCTGAACAACAAACACTATGCAACTGCACAAGTTACAAAGATCAATATTTCGGGACGCCATTTGCGCCAAACCTGACCTTGAGAAACAGGTCAAAGAAAGTTTCATCGCAATCGGTTGATATTTACGTGAGTTATTCTCGAAAAAACCGAGGGGAGTGGCATCAACCCCCTGCACTGGCGAGGGTTAAACAATGTTTTTTTTCTCTCTCTCTCGAATTTCAAGCATTCGGAAAAGTGACGCTAAAAATACCGGCCACGTTCAAAGTATAGACGTGGAATATGTTTTTCCCGAAAAAAGTAGCGACACAGATTGCATGGAGAGCTTTACGAACAAATCTTGAAATCGGCTTTACACCTAGATCACTGTAAGAATGGGCTCACAGTACAGACCACTGGACTACACCCGTTAACGTGGCGCATGCTATAGGATGTGGAACCAAAATGAGGGATAAAAAGGGAAACAATCGCGCTGTTAACCCGCGCATTGCAGGGGTTTTGCGCCGAACACGAACTGCAGGAGGGGGGGGGGGGGTGATTTCCGCCCCCCCCCCCCTGAGATCTGACCACCATCCATGACCATGTATCCATGTATCGGACATGGCACGGGTTACGCTTGGCGCTCCGGCGTTCTACTGGTTTTCGGGGAGCTACCGAGAAGCTAGGCTCCAATCGCCGACGCTCTCCCACATCTACCGAACCGTGCAGTGGTACCCATGGGGCCTGGCCGACTGAGCCGACCCGCCGGCCTTGCAGCCAGAGTGGCGCGCCAGGCCCGGCGTCAGGCCATGGTCCATGGGGGCATGCACACGGAGACCGCCGATGGAGCCCACCCGGAGGCGGAGACGACGAGGATGCCGAGCCGGCCACCGACACCAGCACCGGAAACTCCGAGCGGCGAGGGCCGTCTGTCGTCCGACCCCAGCGGCGACCGTACTGGCGCCGCGGGTGCTGACCTACCCTGAGCGGGTCCCGCCGAGTCCGCCTGGAGCCGCCGCTGCGCGCGGGCCCGGCGGTCATAGCGCCGGCGGAGAGAGGGAGGGCGGCCCGGCGGCCGCCGCCGCTGAGGATCGGACATATTAATGCGAGATCGCTGATACCGTCGCTGGATGACGTGGTGGAGACAATCAGCGCACACCGGCTTGATTTGCTCTGCGTGAGCGAGACGTGGCTGCAGGAGACGGTCGACAGCCGATTGATCGCCATCCCAGGGTATCTGGTGATACGGCAGGACCGCCCTGTTCGCGATGGACGCCAGCGGCGGGGAGGCGGAGTCGCAATCTTATATCGAGAGACATTGCGAGTTGAGCGGCTAAATGTTCCATCTGGCGGCTCGCTCCTCGAGACACTCTGGGTGACCGTGCGCTGTGACGTCACATTCGCTCTCGGGGCCATCTACCCGGCCTCCCAGTGGCGCCATCTCCCCTGTACTGGACGACTTTCAGGAGCAGCTGCTCTGCGTGATGAGGACCGGGAAACCGCTGTATGTTTTGGGCGACACGAATTTTGATCTGCTGAAGGCCGCGACACCTGATGTCCAACGGTATAGACAGACGCTGGATGACTTGAGCCTAAAACAGATAGTGGTGGACCGAACTCGGCCCGAGTCTGGAGCTCTACTGGACCACATCATCGTCCGCTCTACCGACAACACCACATCGGCCTGCGTCGTGCCGTGCGACTGGAGTGACCATGACCTGGTCATCGCCGAGACGTCGGTGCGGCGCGAGCGCCGGCGTCCGGTGGAGGTCACCATCCGATCCACTAGGAACCTAGTGCCCGACGCGCTGCGACTGGAGCTTCTACTGGCGGACTGGACCGCGGTGCGCCAGTCGGGCGAGGTGGAGGACAAGTGGGCCGCGTGGCGAGCAGCCTGGTCGCCCACCCTGGACAAACACATGCCGCTGACTAAGGTGCGGCTCAGACACCGGCCATCCCCGTGGCTTACTGACAACGATGAACTGCGTAGTATGATGAGAGAGCGTGACCTGGCACGTGCTGATCGTGACGCTGACCCGTGTGCAGAGACTCGCCAGGCGTATGTAGCCAAGCGGAACGCGGAAAAAAGTGCACAGTGTCGAGCTAGGTCATCCTTCTTTTTATATTCGTATACGTATTCACGTAAGACGACATGGAAAGGTCTGCAGCGATTTTTGATACGGCCTAAAGGTAGAACAGGTGCTAGTGAGTCGCATGTGTGCACAGTGGAGTGGGCCGATCGTCTGAATCGACACTTCGCCACGGTGGGTTCTCGTGTGGCCGCCGAGCTCGAGGCAGAGAGCACTGCCGATCTGCCGCTGTCCCCCTGTCCCTCCCGCGTCGTGAGTGGGGCTTTCAGGGTGCACCCCGTCACCCTACCCGAGCTTCACGCAGCCGTGAAACAGATGTCGTCATCAAACGCGTGTGGCGATGATGGGATCACAGCGAGCATGTTGCGACTGACGTTCCTGGTGATTGCCCCACACTTGCTAAATGTGATCAATGCATCTATCGTGACTGGTGTGCTCCCGGGGGAGTGGAAAGTCGCAACTGTGGTCCCAATTTTCAAGTCAGGGTCTTCTAGCGATCCCAACAACTATCGACCTGTGTCCATCATTCCTACAGTGGCGAAACTTACTGAAAAGGTCGTTTGCACTCAGCTTGTGCGCTATCTTTTGTCTCACGGCGTGTTGTGTGACGAGCAGCATGGGTTTCGGCCGGGGAGGTCCACGGAGTCGGCGATGTTGGATGCTGTCAGCTACATCACCCGAAGCATAGACCAAGGGATGATCGGCTGTCTGACGACAGCCGACACGTCTAAGGCTTTTGACAGCGTCCGGCATGGCCGGCTCCTGGACAAACTGGGCTGGTACGGCGTGGACACACACTGGTTCAGTGACTGGCTTCAGAACCGTCACCAGAGAGTCCGCGGGGGCTCAGCGGAGACCGTTCCTATTACGCATGGTGTGGTCCAGGGCTCAATTTTGGGGCCGGTGCTTTTTCTCCTGTTTACAAATGACCTGACTTCGTTTATCAGTGACGCCAAGATGGTTTTATATGCTGGTGACGTGCAGTTTATTCATAGCGGCAGCCCCAATCAGATAGAAGAGCTGGAGCAACAAATAGGCCAAACGCTGAGCAGAGCTCATCGATGGTTTGCGGAAAACTCACTAAAAATTAATCCTACAAAGACAGAGGTTGTTCTTTTATCCTCGCGACAGAGGAGGATCAGTAACAATTTCCAAGTACAGTTTGGTGATGCAATGCTTCGCCCTTCATCAAGTGCCAAATTCTTGGATTCATCTTGGATAGTAATCTTACATTCGAAAAACACATATCAGTCGTAGTGCAGCGTTGTTACGCCACCCTGTCTGGTCTCGCCTAATTTTCTCGCCGGCTGCCACAACAAGTAAAAAAAATAATAATAGAAGCTCTTGTCTTCCCGCATATCATGTATTGCGCAACCGTTTGGGCGGGTTGCAACGCAACACAACGCAAACGTGTTAAAAAATAATTAACAACGGGGCCCGAATCGTGAAATGCTGCCGTCGCCATGAGCATATAACACCTCACCTGAGTGAACTCGGGTGGCCGAGAGTTGACCATATTGTCACCGAGCGAGACCTTGTAATGGTGCATCGTCTTCTGAACAGCGCACATGCACCAACGTACTTGCGGGATCTGCTGCAGTATCGCGAACATGTGTCCGTAAGCGAAACCCGAGGCTCAGTAGCGGGGCTGCTGCAGTTGCCCCGAGTCCGCACAGAGTTCGCTCGACGCTCTTTCATCTTCCGTGCCGCGGCCCGGTGGAATGAGGCGCCGAGTGACGTGCGAGACGCCGGCACAGTGAGGGGGTTTCGCACACGGATGCGAAAGTGGCTGGCAGCGGGTAAATGAATGTGATGATGCGTATGACTCAATGTTTTACCTCTTTTAATAGCGCAATACTTGTGTATTTGATTTCTTCATTTTAAAGTATATTACCGCAATATGTGTTTGTAAAATGACTCTTTGCTGAAAAGCCGTGTTTCTACGGATGCCATATGAATACATGATGATGATGATGATCTCGAAAACTACGCTACATAGCGAGAAGCGGAAAACGGCATTTGATAGATTGATACATGTTCTATCGAAAGTAGTATTGTTTTAGGTCAGGTTAAAATTGAGGTCACCAGAGGTCATCAAAGGTCAAATTTTCCAGTTGTTTCCTGTTTTAGGACATCGCTCCAGAAATTCCCATATATCTCAGAAACTATGCTAGTTAGAAATAACGGGAAAAAATTAAGCGCCAGCCAGTGTAATTTTCAATCGGTAAGGTGTCCTCAAATTTGATCTCAGGTCAATATTTGAGGCTCCGGAGGTCAAAAAAGGAAAAAATGCTAAAATGTCCTTTTTTGCTAAATCGTTTTTCGCTATTAACCCGCGAGTTACTGGGGGGGGGGGCTATTTTTTGCCCCCCCCTCCGTTATTTTGCAATAACTCTTAAACGAACACCGGTATTGTCACCAAACTTGCAGTACCTTCTCTCACATCAATTTTACACATGTTAGCAAAAGGAAAAATATGAGGTTATGATAGGTCAACCGGGAATGACGTCAGAGTGACGTCATGTTATTCGGTTTTGGTTGCAAAATAATGGTTTGCGGAAAACGCTGTCAAAGGTACCATGTTTGAGATAAACTCAATTGTCTTAAATCAAGTTACTGACAATATACCGGGCTATCCAACTGCTATCTCGGATTTTTTAGGGGTTTTTTAATTCAAAATTTTGAGAAATCCAAATACATTTTTTTTTTTTACAAAATTTTCAAGAAAAAATCAGAATTATCAAAAACGGACTATATGTGATCGAGACGTATGCGGTAAATATGTGTACCAAATTTGAAGTCGATATCTTCAAAAATGACTGAGTTATGACTTTTAATTGTCAAAAATCGACCACCTCTCACAGCATTACTACGCATAAAAAACTAATTTCCATTTTTGCTTTTTACTTCTATTTATATGGAACAAACAATGTTCTAAGGTCATTTTACGCGTTCTAGTCGATAAACAAACCCATAAACATGTGTTACAACGCCTAATGACCGTAATCTGCAGTTTGACCTCGTGACTTCGGATGACCTTGACCTGACCCAAGGTCATAAACAGCTTTGAAAGGTACTTAGAAGTGTCAGACACAATAATCATACCGATTTATCGACAGCTTATGCGTTTAATATCGCAATTTTGCGCGACAATTCCATCCATCGAGACCTTTTGACACGGTCAAACATTTTGTACTTGACCTGACCTGTGACGTCATCGGTGACCCCGAGGTCAACAATATTATGTTACCCTCGATCAATTTCCCAGGGCTATCGAATTCCGTTTAAATTTTTACATTCGGTCCAGTAGTTCCGGAGATCCAAGGTGGGGGGGGGGGGGGGGGGGGGGGAAAAATAGCCCCCCCCCAGTAAGTCGCGTTATGAAATATACCCCAGTAACTCGCGGGTTAACTTTTTACTTTAAAAAGATAACGGAAAAACTGTTTACGCCATTGTGTTTATCTTGTCAAGGCGCTTCGAATAATGTACATGGTAATCTTGTTAAGCTAACTTTAAAAAAAAATGACCTCAGGTCAAGGTCAAGTGGTGGCCCAAGTAGGGCATGTTGCATATGGGAAGATGTGTCTCGACGAGACCAACACATTGATGTCTGTCTTACTTCTCTATCCTCATTATGTCGGGAGTTATTGACAACAAAAATGATGGTGACCTCGCATGACCTCATATGACCCAATAGGGGTCACTGAACAAAACTTACACTTGGATCATCAAAAATATCCAATAATGACATGAGCCAGAAGTAATTGGACTAATATCATTTTTTTACGAAAAAGAGGTTACGAAATTGACCTGACCTTAGGTCACCGATATCAAAATTCCGAGATAAACGAATTGTAAGTACTTATGCCCTCATGACATCCTGTAAGTTTCAAACTTATCGGTGAAAACTCTGGCTTCGGCATAACTGCAAACATTTTTGGAGGTGGGGTCACTTGGCCTGGTCTGGTGACCTGACCTGAGATGACCCGAGGTTATTTTTCTTCTTCAAAGTGTGCGCAATTGATGTCCTAACAGGTGTGCCAAAACCCGGATGGTAATATTACCACTTAGCTGGTAATAAGACTAGATGGTCATATTGTCAAGTAGATGGTAAGATAAGGAATATCATGACGGTGATTGCATAACTGCATGTACACAATAGTCATTGATTACTTGCACGCGCTGGCCGGTGCTCAGGTTGCTCTTTGTACCCTCTGAATAGTGAGTGTCATCAAGTCACAAACTTGACCTCAATCTTGTGCATTCATCATTGCAATGTTGATGGCACACTTTGTGAGTGCCATCCATGGTAAGATGTACAAATATTACCTACTGCCAAGACAACCATACAAAACCCATTTGCGGTACCATTACATGGTAGATAATTCTAGCTATACCTACCTAAAACTTAGGTATTATTGATGTAGGAATCAGAAGTAAAAACGCATTAGGTACTTTTGTCCAATATTTATTTAGAGATAAATACTGCAGACTGTGTAATCTTGAATTGCCGTTTAGTAGATAGGTATGGCATGCGAGTTTCTAAGAAAGACGCAACATGTGAAGTAGAGACGCAAATTTCAGGACCACGGAGCCGGCGCTGGGCCCAAATTCAGGCCCGGCGTGCCTGAAGCTGTGTCTGAACTCAGGCTTGCCGGGCTCATGCCGGGCTCAGCACAAGTTATCAATTAAAACAAAAAAATAGAAATAAATATTGGCAGAAGTCAGAACATACATGCTTAAAGATCATGATAAATTGAGAAAACAAAATATACAACAGTAAAACACCAGCATAACACATAACAATGTCCTAGTTTACAAATTAAAAGTGATAACTAGTACGACCTAGCAAGGAGTGGACACACCAGTGAAACTTAATAAATCAAACTACAGGGTCAATTCATGATCAATTCATCAGCTCAGTCACTGCAGCAGTGTGAGAGTCGAGTGCAGTCAAACAGAAACAACTACCCCAAATCATATTCCACTGTCATCACTAGTAACTAGGTGGGGTGGCATACAATATTATATTTAGTCATCCCATTGCCCCAGGTCACCCCAAATTATTTTGTATAACAAATAAGTACCTATGGAACAAAACCACTCACGTATATGATAATAATTATTGTTAATACTATTGTAAATACATATTACTGAGAATATTTATTGATACATATTTACTATTTAGTTCCACATGAGAAAGGACATATTCAAGTCATATCATTTGTAGTTTTGGTAGTGAACAAATATTGTATTTTATGCAATTACAATTATAAAGGTGGAAAGACTGCAAAACACAAACAAAAACATTTTGCAAAGAAATCTTAAATGGCCAAGACCTATCACAGAATGCAAACCTGTCTAGTTCCACTTCAACTTCTTATCACAATAGCTCCATAATTTATATATGACCTTGCATAATTACACGTGACACACTCCCCGACAACACATTCAAACCCAATTTCCAAACAATGTGTTTTGATGAGTCACATTTGCGACGAATTCGCCAGGACTGGACCGTAAAAGAATCACGTGTGTCAATTAAGCAGTAGATCGATATTCGCGAATGTGTCGCTGACAGATATTCACAACTTCACACCTCAGAATCGCGACGCCTCAGAATTGTGTGAAGACAATTGTTCATGTTCGTATTCGAAAATAAGCTGTAGTATTAAATCTTAACCATTGGTGTCAGTTGAAGTTTAAATATTTTTTAAAGAAGTCCATCTGCCGAATCCGCAATATGTTGACATTTTCATTTTGGTGATTTTAAGTAATTATGGTGATAAAGTTAGTCATTTCGGTGACGGGATTAATTGTCTGCGCCGTTTTGAGCTCAACGCTTCACAATTGTCAAATACTTCAGACGCCATTACGCACAGCAGTGAAGTTGACGTCCGTCAAGCTAGCAGCAGATTCATATTCGCGAATCTGCTGCTGCCAGACAGACATTCGCCGGGCTCGAATATACTGCTACTGGCAGCAGATTCGGCGAATGTCTGTCAGCTGGCAGCATATTCGTGAACAACTTACGCGGCCTTTTTGGCGCGAGCAGCAGATTCAGATATTCGCCGGGCTCGAATATACTGCTACCAGCAGCAGATTCGGCGAATGTCTGTCAGCTGGCAGCATATTCGTGAACAACTTCCGCGGCATTTTTCGCGGATCATCTGAACGCCAACAGCAGATTCGCAACGTGATGTGTTTGAGTTGTTCGGTGAAAGATGGGTACCTTCTAGGTAAGTAGGAGGAGGTTAGAGGTGCTACTCACTGACTGCTTCAAGTCAGTAATACGTTGATCAATACCTACTTACCTAGAAGGTACCCATCTCTCACCGAACAACTCAACTCAAACACATCACGTTGCGAATCTGCTGCTGGCGTTCAGATGATGCGCGAAAAATGCCGCGGAAGTTGTTCACGAATACGCTCCCAGCTGACAGACATTCGCCGAATCTGCTGCTGGTAGCAGTATATTCGAGCCCGGCGAATATCTGAATCTGCTGCTCGCGTCTAAGATGCGCCAAGAAGGCCGCGGAAGTTGTTCACGAATATGCTGCCAGCTGACAGACATTCGCCGAATCTGCTGCCAGTAGCAGTATATTCGAGCCCGGCGAATGTCTGTCTGGCAGCAGCAGATTCGCGAATATGAATCTGCTGCTAGCTTGACGGACGTGTGAAGTTGTACCAAGGCAGTTGTACGGCCTTGGCTTTGGCAGTGAAGTAGCTCAAGCTTTGTTTATCTGTGCTCACTGCCCAAGGCTGTATAAATATGTGACAAGGCCGTATAAGAGTGGCTCTGTGTGTGACTGGCTTAGATGTTAGTTATAGATATCTTGGCTTGGATAGTGAGAAAACCGAGGATACTCTGTAATTTAAAACAGGTCGATTATTTTACTTTTATCATTCAAGATATGATTGTCACTCCCAATGTTTTTAGTATGTTTGTCATACTTAAATGTCCAGGAAAACTTGCCTTTTCCCCATTATCCTGTGAAGTATATTTAGTATTTACTAGTCCATGTCAACATTGATCAAATAAGTAAGTAGGTTGTAGTACCTCTAACCTCAACATTGTTTGTAGAAGCTATTACAATTACAACCCAAACATTGCATTGTGTGATGTTGAGTGATGAATGCATACTTATTACGTACTTTTAAGCTGCTCGTTTGGACTTGCATGATCTATATATCTATCATGCGTCTTATTTTTGTTTTTTATTTTTGCAAACCACCAAAGATGAAAGAAGTCTACTCACCTTGACCTGTTTGACTTTCCTGTTAGTCTGTTGTTGATTATTTATCTCAAGTTCTGACTTGTGTGGGATTTCTTTACTCCATGGTCCATATATATCCATTATCCATTGGTGTTTCAATGTGGTGTGTGTTAAAATGGTGCAAAATGCACATTGCAAACTATAAATATTCCTGCTAAAAGATTTTAAGTGTAGAATGAAGTATACATGCAGATTCCTAGCTTGAGCTGCCGCGTGCCGGGCCTGGCGGGTGCTGCCACATGTGGCCGGCCTTGATGCCGGTCCC
>JAXIVJ010003617.1:5000-7500 GCA_036785665.1 Chirona hameri
CAGACAGACAGACAGACAGACAGACAGACAGACAGACAGACAGACAGACAGACAGACAGACAGACAGACAGACAGACAGACAGACAGACAGACAGACAGACAGACAGACAGACAGACAGACAGACAGACAGACAGACAGACAGACAGACAGACAGACAGACAGACAGACAGACAGACAGACAGACAGACAGACAGACAGACAGACAGACAGACAGACAGACAGACAGACAGACAGACAGACAGACAGACAGACAGACAGACAGACAGACAGACAGACAGACAGACAGACAGACAGACAGACAGACAGACAGACAGACAGACAGACAGACAGACAGACAGACAGACAGACAGACAGACAGACAGACAGACAGACAGACAGACAGACAGACAGACAGACAGACAGACAGACAGACAGACAGACAGACAGACAGACAGACAGACAGACAGACAGACAGACAGACAGACAGACAGACAGACAGACAGACAGACAGACAGACAGACAGACAGACAGACAGACAGACAGACAGACAGACAGACAGACAGACAGACAGACAGACAGACAGACAGACAGACAGACAGACAGACAGACAGACAGACAGACAGACAGACAGACAGACAGACAGACAGACAGACAGACAGACAGACAGACAGACAGACAGACAGACAGACAGACAGACAGACAGACAGACAGACAGACAGACAGACAGACAGACAGACAGACAGACAGACAGACAGACAGACAGACAGACAGACAGACAGACAGACAGACAGACAGACAGACAGACAGACAGACAGACAGACAGACAGACAGACAGACAGACAGACAGACAGACAGACAGACAGACAGACAGACAGACAGACAGACAGACAGACAGACAGACAGACAGACAGACAGACAGACAGACAGACAGACAGACAGACAGACAGACAGACAGACAGACAGACAGACAGACAGACAGACAGACAGACAGACAGACAGACAGACAGACAGACAGACAGACAGACAGACAGACAGACAGACAGACAGACAGACAGACAGACAGACAGACAGACAGACAGACAGACAGACAGACAGACAGACAGACAGACAGACAGACAGACAGACAGACAGACAGACAGACAGACAGACAGACAGACAGACAGACAGACAGACAGACAGACAGACAGACAGACAGACAGACAGACAGACAGACAGACAGACAGACAGACAGACAGACAGACAGACAGACAGACAGACAGACAGACAGACAGACAGACAGACAGACAGACAGACAGACAGACAGACAGACAGACAGACAGACAGACAGACAGACAGACAGACAGACAGACAGACAGACAGACAGACAGACAGACAGACAGACAGACAGACAGACAGACAGACAGACAGACAGACAGACAGACAGACAGACAGACAGACAGACAGACAGACAGACAGACAGACAGACAGACAGACAGACAGACAGACAGACAGACAGACAGACAGACAGACAGACAGACAGACAGACAGACAGACAGACAGACAGACAGACAGACAGACAGACAGACAGACAGACAGACAGACAGACAGACAGACAGACAGACAGACAGACAGACAGACAGACAGACAGACAGACAGACAGACAGACAGACAGACAGACAGACAGACAGACAGACAGACAGACAGACAGACAGACAGACAGACAGACAGACAGACAGACAGACAGACAGACAGACAGACAGACAGACAGACAGACAGACAGACAGACAGACAGACAGACAGACAGACAGACAGACAGACAGACAGACAGACAGACAGACAGACAGACAGACAGACAGACAGACAGACAGACAGACAGACAGACAGACAGACAGACAGACAGACAGACAGACAGACAGACAGACAGACAGACAGACAGACAGACAGACAGACAGACAGACAGACAGACAGACAGACAGACAGACAGACAGACAGACAGACAGACAGACAGACAGACAGACAGACAGACAGACAGACAGACAGACAGACAGACAGACAGACAGACAGACAGACAGACAGACAGACAGACAGACAGACAGACAGACAGACAGACAGACAGACAGACAGACAGACAGACAGACAGACAGACAGACAGACAGACAGACAGACAGACAGACAGACAGACAGACACACACACACACACACACACACACACACACACACACACACACACACACACACACACACACACACACACACACACACACACACACACACACACACACACACACACACACACACACACACACACACACACACACACACACACACACACACACACACACACACACACACACACACACACACACACACACACACACACACACACACACACACACACACACACACACACACACACACACACACACACACACACACACACACACACACACACACACACACACACACACACACACACACACACACACACACACACACACACACACATACATACATACATACATACATACATACATACATACA
>JAXIVJ010003617.1:10000-92084 GCA_036785665.1 Chirona hameri
TATATATATATATATATATATATATATATATATATATATGCCTATCCCATGCTACAAAGACTGGATTTAATTCACTATGTGGTGCCTTAAAATAATTCATGAATTGTCGCAATTACCTCTAAAAAAGCAATAAGACAATGTGAACAAGAAATAGGTTTATCAACGTTACGAGGTAGAAACATATTCTATTGACAGGTGTTGGTTGTATTTAGTAGTGTTTCCATGCTACACTGTATATACCTACAGATGGGCACTGGCGGATCCAGGGGGAGCATCAGGGGTAAATGCCATCCCCCTCCCACACACACACACACACAGGAATAGGGGGGGGGGGGCATTCAATACAAGTAGGTATGTCATCCCGCGCGTTCCCTGCACTGAACGTGAAAAACAATAATCTTAGGAGAAAACTTCATGAAAAAGGATTTTGTATTATCCCGAGTTATTGAATTTGAAGTTGTAATATATTCCTGTCTTTCAACGATAGACAAAACAGCGCACCTGATGCAATTCAAGCAGCCCCAGTGACACTTAACCCGCGCCCCACTGGAGGATGGGGGGGGGGCAGAATCTGCCCCTCTTGGATTTTCTCAATAACCTGAAAACTATAGATAGATATCACTGTGAAACTTGAAGTACCTAATGCTCCATCAATGCTACGTCTTTTCGCCCAATTTCAATGAAGTTGATGAGTATTTTGGGAGACCAAGAAATTTTAATGACGTCATGTCATGCCATTTTTGTTGAAAAAACGATAAATATTTGACAAATTGTAGAAAATAGAGATTTGAAGTACATTGCAAATAAAAAACATCAAAAGAATGTAAATTACATTTTCTTCAAAATGGCTATCTCGGATTTGCGAAATTTGGTGTTTTTGACCCCCACAAATAAATCAACTGATTTTTTAGTGCAAAAAAACAAATCCACAAAGTAAATTTTTATGATTTTGAAAAGTGAATTTCTTAAGCTCGAATACCAAAATAAGGTGACCGGCCCAAATCCGCGGAGAAAAAAGGGTGTACTATTTTGCCACTAAAAGACCCCCACGGAAAGAGGCTGGATCCGCCAGTGCAGATGGGAAGGTGCAAAACAAGCTCCAAATTCAATGAAAGTTTCTTTGAAATTTGCTTTGAGTTTTAATTTTTACCTTGAAACTGCATCTTTGTTCCATAACACACATGCACATTTCCGTCGGTAATGTCGTTGATCTAATTCAGACTTAAAAGATCATGTTAAAAAGTGGGCGCGGATTGCCGCCACCTAACTCCAAAGTTTGTGGGGCGTCCCTGCTGCCCCCACGGCTCCCACGTCCCTGGCTGTCCGTCTGCCAAAGGAACGCGTCTTCATTAGACCCCCGCTCAACATCTCGGCAGCTGTCCGTATGCCAAAGGAACGCGTCTTCATTAGACCCCCGCTCAACATCTCGGCAGCTGTCCGTCTGCCAAAGGAACGCGTCTTCATTAGACCCCCGCTCAACATCTCGGCAGCTGTCCGTCTGTCAGAGGACCGCGTCTTCATTAGACCCCCGCTCAACATCTCGGCAGCTGTCCGTCTGTCAGAGGACCGCGTCTTCATTAGACCCCCGCTCAACATCTCGGCAGCTGTCCGTCTGTCAGAGGACCGCGTCTTCATTAGACCCCCGCTCAACATCTCGGCAGCTGTCCGTCTGTCAGAGGACCGCGTCTTCATTAGACCCCCGCTCAACATCTCGGCAGCTGTCCGTCTGTCAGAGGACCGCGTCTTCATTAGACCCCCGCTCAACATCTCGGCAGCTGTCCGTCTGCCAAAGGAACGCGTCTTCATTAGACCCCCGCTCAACATCTCGGCAGCTGTCCGTATGCCAAAGGAACGCGTCTTCATTAGACCCCCGCTCAACATCTCGGCAGCTGTCCGTATGCCAAAGGAACGCGTCTTCATTAGACCCCCGCTCAACATCTCGGCAGCTGTCCGTCTGTCAGAGGACCGCGTCTTCATTAGACCCCCCCCCCCTCAACATCTCGTCATTGTGGTCTTCATTGTGGTCCCTACATTACTACTGGGAAGCTCTGAAGATCACACGGTACCGCCGAGCCGGCTCGGAGCGCTGTGGCGCGCAGCAGACCGCCCTATGAATACCAGCGGGAAATGTCACGACCGCCACCGCTCACCCAGGCACGCCACGCGACCCCAGAGCAGACGAGGCGGCCCAGGGGATAGGGCACACTAGCAAGTGATAGGGCAGAATGTTATAGGGCAGAAGGTGATTTGGGAAGGTGCAGACTTGTCCATGATTCATATTTGTCATGAGTCGATTCATAGTGATTCACGGACCATAAGGAATGATTCAATCATGATTCAATCACTCAACACTAACGCTGGTGAGTCGATTCACAGTGATTTACGGACCATAATGAATGATTCAATCATGATTCGATCACTCAACATTAACGCTGGTGAGTTGATTCACAGTGACTCACGGCTAATATGAGTGGCTCATGAATGATTAATGCACAATGACTCGCAATGTGTATGTGAATCGGTGAATCAATGCATACTTAATTAATATTAACTAAATAATAATACTATTAATAATACAGTTTATTTTGCACCCTCATGGGTCTATATAATTTCATGAGGAGACGTATACAAATAAAACAATGCATACACACACACCCACACCCACACCCACACCCACACCCACACCCCCACCCACCCCCACCCACACGCACACGCACACGCACACGCACACGCACACGCACACGCACACGCACACGCACACGCACACGCACACACACACACCGATACACATCAGTGAAACACGTTAACACAAACTAATTTGTTGGCTAAAGCTGTGCAGCACCAGTCGTTTGACATCGCTCTGATTGCAATCATTGGTGCAGTAAATAAATTGTGCAATAAATGGAACTGACAAGTAACCTTATTATGTGCTGTAGTTTGTAACCCTACTGATGTGCTGTATGAATGAATGATGCCCTGTGGAAATGGACATAATGTCCAGAATAAAAGTATATCTAGCTATCACTATTATTAGTCAGGCATTATGATATGAATCTTAGGCATGTGCTGAAAAGGCTGAAACACCTAAGAAAGAAGCATGTACCTAACCTACCCATGCGAGAGAACAAAACAATAAGCAATACTAATACACTTAATAGCCTGGCAGCTATTTTCAGTCCCGATTCCAGACTCCCGAGCCCACCTACACCACAATGAATATTCCCACTCACAGGGTATCAGTATGTATAACTTAGAGAAGTCGGCGAGATATAATTAACAGGATATAACTTATAAAAAGACCTTGGAATAGCCAATAATAAGCCAACACTAGCCAACACTAACACTGGCTCACTGCGTGTTTACTGTATAGAGGCGTGATTTTATCAAGGCCTTTCATATGATCCTACCATCCCGAGAGTAAATTAAAAGGGCAGATCAAATGACGGTCATCAGAAATCACTAATCACATCGATATGCTTGATTGTTTATTAATTAAAAATTATCCATACCTTTCTTGATAACTGACAAGTAATTGCTGCTTAAAAATACCTAATATTTAAATAAAAATATAAATAAAACATTTAAACTATGCCAGACAGCTCTCATGAATATTTGCAGTTATTCAAAAACCCTGTAGAAATTTCAATGACGTCATCGAATCATAAAAATAGGCGGTTAGTTATAATGTGGGATAGCGCTTTTTTGGGTCCTCACTTATACTTTCGCCTGGGTCCAGAACATATTTGTTCTTTATTTACTCAAAACGATATTTTAACATTATTTATTTTACAAATATTTTCTCTCTCCAATTTTGACTTCGTCAAAACCGTAGGTTTTGACGAAGTAAAATACCAGAGGTTTATACTGGGGCAGGAGCCTATTTGTGTAGTGACTTTGTATGTCTGTATGTTTGTCTGTCTGTCTGAGGCGTTTGGCCACAGCTCGCTGTCGAAGAGGCACAGCAACACGCGCGTGGCACCGACCGATGCGCCAGTTCGGCCCCCAGGTGCCGGTGCCCGGTCGATTGGTGCCACGTGGCACGTGGTACGTGCCGCCCCGTGGGACATTGCAAAATCCATTTGCCCTCACGTGCCGCCCACACGTGTGGACGCAGGGCGACCAAATTCGGTGGACGGGTAGTCCACATGGGTGCGGAAAATCCTTTGCGGTTGCCGACCCCGAGGGGGTCAAACGAAAGCCCCCAGGGGGTAAACCTTTTATCGCGTGGGGGTCCTCGGATTTCGGGAAATTTTGATGTAGCGACACCAAATTTGGTACACCGATAGAGCTCGGCGAGTGACAGTTGATGGTGCTGGTCGGTGCCACGTGGCACGTGCCACGTGCCGCCACGTGGCCATGCAAAATCTGCTTCCTCGTGAAATGATGGCTACGGTTTTGCCCCGGACCCAAACCCGATCCACCGAAATGGGTCCGCACTAGATTTTACTATACAGACGTACTTGGGTCCGTACTTTTTGGGAAATGGGTCCGCACTATACAGATTTTTTATCAAGGTGATAGGGAAGGCAGAAGGTGACAGGCGGTTAGTTATTATAGAGTTCAGTGGGTTAGTGGGCCGTGGGCTAAAGTGGCGCGACGACAAGGACGCCATCATAGATGAGCCACTTAACTATAATATGCTCAAATAGGACAGTGGTGAGATTATACAATTATATTTATAATATTTATTATAATAGCAAATTTCAAGTTCCAAAACATTAATGCTTGACGTTTTGCTTTTTAAGCGAATAGAACATTCATTTAAATTTTGCATTATTAATTTGTATAAAGCATGATGTGAAATAAATTGCGCCGCAGATGAGACAGTGATATTTGGGCCAAAGCTTGCAAATGTTTGTTTATGATTTAGTTTTGGATATGGTATAGCCCCTAGGATTTAGGAAAAAGTGGGTACGTTTTGGGGATTTTTCGTGTGAAAAAGGTGTGTGTGTACTGTGTGGTTAATGAACCAAAGTATGAGTTAGGTACCTTAGCTAAGTAATTGGGTAGTACTGCGCCAGCAACCCTTAACCCTACCAGTACCAAGGTACATACCTAGTTAGGTTAGGGCTGATTGAACAGTGGCTTTGTGCCCACTGGAGTTTGACACAAAGCCTCGCTTTCTTCACACAGAGATGAATTACATGCCACAGCTGAAGACACAGAGTTCATATAATTGGCCATTAAGTGGCTGGTGTGTCCACAGGGCACAGATGAATGCTGGGCCGTTGGCATATTTTTTTGGATAGTTTATGCTGTTCGACCAAAAAAGAACGATTTTTTGCGCAATGAATGATTCAATCAGCCTATTTTCTCTGTATGAATGATTCAATCAGTGAATCATAACAGGTTTGCGCATGAGGTGAATCGATTCATGAGCGATTAATTTGAAATAAGCGAAATAAGAATGATTCAATCAAAAGTAGTCGATTCACATTGAATCGTTGACAAGTCTGGGAAGGTGATAGCGCAGAAGGTGATAGGGAAGGTGATAGGCAAGAAGGTGATAGGCAAGAAGGTGATAGGCAAGAAGGTGATAGGCAAGAAGGTGATAGGCAAGAAGGTGATAGGCAATAAGGTGATAGGCCAGAAGGATCAAAGTCTTGAGCTGCTGCTTTGCCGGGTTTAGGAGCAGCACATGCCGACGCACATGTGTGCAATGCACATGTGAGTCGCTATTGCATGCGATCATGTAACAAAGCTTGAATTCGGTTTTTGATTAATTATTTTTCATACTTACAGAGCAGCAAGAAACAATGAGGTAATTATTGATCAGTGATCAAACGGTGTGCTGCGACAATGAACCTTTAAGCACATCAGCATTAGAGTTAAAGGAAATAGTTCACCTTCAACATTAGTTTTAAACTGAGATAGCAGTTTTGTAGCCCGTGTTGGGAAACCTCTATCTGCAAGTTTTCTTGACTGAAAAGACTCTCCAGCCGAATATATTTGAATTTTTGGCGAAGGAATGCGGTGCTGGCGAAAGAATGTTGTACTGGTTCTAGCCCGGGCTAGAACGATATAGTTTTGATAAACAATACAAATGTACGGCCTTCTGTCCTGCATCGGCGCGATATTCCATCAGCCAATCAGCTTGCAGCTGGTGCTAGCGATCGAACGCCGGCCGCCGGTCGGCACATCTCCAATGCGAGTCTATCTTTACGCGACTACTTTCGAATCTGATTGGCTGAACCATTTTTTACATTCGCGTGACGTCAGGACTCTGACTCAGAGAGTATGCATATAGTTTTGATAAACAATACAAATGTACGGCCTTCTGTCCTGCATCGGCGCGATATAAAGCCATTTTTGACAATATAAAAAGAAATTGTATTAAAAAATATAATCAGATCGTGTTGGGTAAAAAATTTCCAAGGTGAACTATTTCCTTTAAGTGTTGGTGCCACTAGCCAGTATTTTCCTGATCGTAAGAGTAGATGTTTGGGAGTCGAATATGTTTATGCATCCTGTAAAAGACACAAACACCACAGAAAACCAATTGCACCATCCCCATGTGTCTGCCTGGCCTGTATAACCTGAAAATGTAACTCCGATGACACTGCCATCTATGATGAGAATAAGCAACTACGTGGTGTCGGGCTGGTATAAAGGCCTGCTGATGCAAAACTAATCGTCAAAGGGGCGTCAAATATTGTCAGTGGATCCATAGAATGATAAGGAATATTAAAAAGCCACTTCCATTGATCGATTAAGCGACGGTTCTGATCCAGGGACGGAGACATGCAAAACACGTGTTTTCTCAGAAGCTACAAAGCATTTTAGCGCTCTCGATTTTTATTTTATTTTGGCAATACAGATATGATATCCTAACTCAGCATGCCAATACGCATCGAATGGTTCCCGGAAATCCATGTTTCAAGAAAAAGTGGAAAAAGGGGTCACCTTACTCTGCACGTGCGCACGTGCACACCCCATTCTATATCTCAGGAACGGCTGAGCCGATTGTGTTCAAATTTGGTGTGTGGTGAGGGACCTCTCAGCCGCCACTTCCCACAAGTCAGGGGTGGGGTGCTTCTGCACGTGCGCACCCTTTTTGTACCTCAGAAACTACTTGCCCGATGGAGGCCCGATGGAGTTGAAATTCACCATACATTTTCTTCGTGCTCGCTCGTTCACCGCCAACTTTGGCGTCTTACTGGTAATGACATTTGGTGGCAAGCTTTGCCGACCCGAATTACGCGGACAAAAAAACAGGCATTACAGCGTTTTATTTATTTAGCGCCTAGCGGCCCCGCTCAGCTGAGGTTCCTTGGTACCATTGTAGTTCGAGCTAATGCTAAAAGCTTTTTCAAGCGCCGGCTATTTGGATTGGATTTATATTGCGAGAGAAGGAAAACATGCCCCCTTCTGGCGCGTGCTGTGACCGACACCAGCATCGGAACAACTGGATCCACGGCAAAAAAAACGTGGATCGTCACGAAGCTGTCGTGTGTGCAAATTTCACCGTCATCGGTGCTGCCGTCTGTGCTGTGCGTATGGTTAAAAGGATTATACGGGTTTTCCCAGAATAATTGAGTTACATAGTAAAACGTACTTATAAAGGTGGTAGAAGTCCCACGGTAGCCACATTTTTCTGGAAATGACCTCTTCTGCACGTAAGGACATTCCAAAGTGCGCGGTGATGCCACCGCGTATTTTCTGCAGGACCGGCTGAGGCAGAGTCAGTCATCTCTTTTATGCTAATAAAAACACCTCACGTATGGCATATTTCCGGTAAAATAAGCAAGAAAATAAACTTGTTGTGTTCTAACGACAGCAGCAGTTACCTAGTTTTCCCATAAAAATATATATTTTTCATGAATTTTCATGCCAAAAAATGAATACGCCACCACCAAATTATCAACGCTAAAGGACAGAGAAAAGAAAACCACAAAAACACAAAACCTCAACGAACAGTGTGTATTAATACAAAGTCCCGTCAGTTTTGAATTGCATAATAATTTTGTGATCCAGTGTAGGACTTGCAGATAAATCACAACTCTAAAATTGATCTTAAGATAAAAGTGGTGGACAGTAGTGTCGATCAAGTACTCGTTATCTGATACTAGTCTCGAAAAACGCCCAAGTTTTAACGCTGATAATTTCTGAAATAATGGACTAAATGAGCATTGAGGTCCCTGTTATATGTCTTAAACGTGTTTAAAGGTCATACAACTGCAAAAGAGTGCATTTACTTTCAGGACGGAAACCCGTATAATCCCTTTAAAGAAATGAGGACACATACACAGACAGATACGCAGACAGACGTACGGCTAGAAAATTAGTGATTGAGATGCTAAAGGAAGGGTTTTCCGTCAACCACTGACTGGCCATAGCCGTCAACTTGCTTTCCTGACTTTCATCTTCTTGATGTTATGTTAATGATTGATCGTACCCCTACTACGCGCTGACTTTCATCTTCTTGATGTGATGTTAATGATTGATCGTATCCCTACTACGCGCTGACTTTCATCTTCTTGATGTGATGTTAATGATTGATCGTATCCCTACTACGCGCTGACTTTCATCTTCTTGATGTGATGTTAATGATTGATCGTATCCCTACTACGCGCTGACTTTCATCTTCTTGATGTGATGTTAATGATTGATCGTATCCCTACTACGCGCTGACTTTCATCTTCTTGATGTGATGTTAATGATTGATGGTATCCCTACTACGCGCTGACTTTCATCTTCTTGATGTGATGTTAATGATTGATCGTATCCCTACTACGCGGCCGAGTATACCGAAAGACGTTCCCTGTCCATCGCTGCCCGACCCTGTCTTCCCCCTCCCGCACGCCGGTCTCGGGTCCCGGGCCGCCGGACCGTAAAGACGTCACAATAGACCGCGCACCGCACGCCGCCGAGGCGGATGGTGACTACCCTATTATACGGCCCTGCCCAGGACACCATCTGGTCACCACCCCGGGGTGGATACCAGAGCGCGGCCGACTCTGACGGCGACAGCACGTTTCCGGCGGCCATTGCTGCGCGCTGCGAGCGCCACCTGGCGGCGCGCCGCGCGACAAACGAGGCCAATTATGAATGCGGCCGGACCGGCAAAGGTCAGCCGGTGCATGCCGCCGGCGGCGGCGGCGGCGGCGGCAACGCGCCGAAGATAGATGACACCGGCCACGGAAGGTCAACGCGACTTCACCGCCGAGCGAGCGGCGCTCTCAGCTAGCCAGACTGAGTCAGACGCCCCGGGCCCCGGGCCGCGAGTAATCTGTATAATGCAGTCCCCAAGTCCTGCATTATACAGATATCCGGTCCCCAAGTCCTGCATTATACAGATACAGTTCCCCAAGTCCTGCATTATACAGAATACAGCCTCCCCAAGTCCTGCATTATACAGATACAGCTCCCCAAGTCCTGCATTATACAGAATACAGCCTCCCCAAGTCCTGCATTATACAGATACAGCCTCCCCAAGTCCTGCATTATACAGAATACAGTTCCCCAAGTCCTGCATTATACAGATACAGCCTCCCCAAGTCCTGCATTATACAGAATACAGTTCCCCAAGTCCTGCATTATACAGAATACAGTTCCCCAAGTCCTGCATTATACAGATACAGCCTCCCCAAGTCCTGCATTATACAGAATACAGTTCCCCAAGTCCTGCATTATACAGAATACAGTTCCCCAAGTCCTGCATTATACAGATACAGCCTCTCCAAGTCCTGCATTATACAGAATACAGTTCCCCAAGTCCTGCATTATACAGATACAGCCTCCCCAAGTCCTGCATTATACAGAATACAGTTCCCCAAGTCCTGCATTATACAGAATACAGTTCCCCAAGTCCTGCATTATACAGATACAGCCTCCCCAAGTCCTGCATTATACAGAATACAGTTCCCCAAGTCCTGCATTATACAGATACAGCCTCCCCAAGTCCTGCATTATACAGATACAGCCTCCCCAAGTCCTGCATTATACAGATACAGCCTCCCCAAGTCCTGCATTATACAGAATACAGTTCCCCAAGTCCTGCATTATACAGATACAGCCTCCCCAAGTCCTGCAATATACAGAATACAGGCTCCCCAAGTCCTGCATTATACAGAATACAGTTCCCCAAGTCCTGCATTATACAGAATACAGTTCCCCAAGTCCTGCATTATACAGAATACAGCCTCCCCAAGTCCTGCATTATACAGAATACAGTTCCCCAAGTCCTGCATTATACAGAATACAGTTCCCCAAGTCCTGCATTATACAGATACAGCCTCCCCAAGTCCTGCATTATACAGAACACAGGTCCCCAAGTCCTGCATTATACAGATACAGCCTCCCCAAGTCCTGCATTATACAGAATACAGTTCCCCAAGTCCTGCATTATACAGATACAGCCTCCCCAAGTCCTGCATTATACAGAATACAGGTTCCCCAAGTCCTGCATTATACAGAATACAGTTCCCCAAGTCCTGCATTATACAGATACAGGCTCCCCAAGTCCTGCATTATACAGAATACAGCCTCCCCAAGTCCTGCATTATACAGATACAGCCTCCCCAAGTCCTGCATTATACAGAATACAGTTCCCCAAGTCCTGAATTATACAGATACAGCCTCCCCAAGTCCTGCATTATACAGAATACAGTTCCCCAAGTCCTGCATTATACAGATACAGCCTCCCCAAGTCCTGCATTATACAGATACAGGCTCCCCAAGTCCTGCATTATACAGATACAGCCTCCCCAAGTCCTGCATTATACAGAATACAGTTCCCCAAGTCCTGCATTATACAGATACAGGCTCCCCAAGTCCTGCATTATACAGAATACAGTTCCCCAAGTCCTGCATTATACAGATACAGCCTCCCCAAGTCCTGCATTATACAGATACAGCCTCCCCAAGTCCTGCATTATACAGATACAGTTCCCCAAGTCCTGCATTATACAGATACAGCCTCCCCAAGTCCTGCATTATACAGATACAGCCTCCCCAAGTCCTGCATTATACAGATACAGCCTCCCCAAGTCCTGCATTATACAGATACAGTTCCCCAAGTCCTGCATTATACAGATACAGCCTCCCCAAGTCCTGCATTATACAGATACAGCCTCCCCAAGTCCTGCATTATACAGAATACAGTTCCCCAAGTCCTGCATTATACAGATACAGCCTCCCCAAGTCCTGCATTATACAGAATACAGGTTCCCCAAGTCCTGCATTATACAGAATACAGTTCCCCAAGTCCTGCATTATACAGATACAGGCTCCCCAAGTCCTGCATTATACAGAATACAGCCTCCCCAAGTCCTGCATTATACAGATACAGCCTCCCCAAGTCCTGCATTATACAGAAGACAGTTCCCCAAGTCCTGAATTATACAGATACAGCCTCCCCAAGTCCTGCATTATACATAATACAGTTCCCCAAGTCCTGCATTATACAGATACAGCCTCCCCAAGTCCTGCATTATACAGATACAGGCTCCCCAAGTCCTGCATTATACAGATACAGCCTCCCCAAGTCCTGCATTATACAGAATACAGTTCCCCAAGTCCTGCATTATACAGATACAGGCTCCCCAAGTCCTGCATTATACAGAATACAGTTCCCCAAGTCCTGCATTATACAGATACAGCCTCCCCAAGTCCTGCATTATACAGATACAGCCTCCCCAAGTCCTGCATTATACAGATACAGTTCCCCAAGTCCTGCAATATACAGATACAGCCTCCCCAAGTCCTGCATTATACAGATACAGCCTCCCCAAGTCCTGCATTATACAGATACAGCCTCCCCAAGTCCTGCATTATACAGATACAGTTCCCCAAGTCCTGCATTATACAGATACAGCCTCCCCAAGTCCTGCATTATACAGATACAGCCTCCCCAAGTCCTGCATTATACAGAATACAGCCTCCCCAAGTCCTGCATTATACAGAATACAGTTCCCCAAGTCCTGCATTATACAGATACAGCCTCCCCAAGTCCTGCATTATACAGATACAGTTCCCCAAGTCCTGCATTATACAGATACAGCCTCCCCAAGTCCTGCATTATACAGATACAGCCTCCCCAAGTCCTGCATTATACAGAATACAGTTCCCCAAGTCCTGCATTATAAGATACAGCCTCCCCAAGTCCTGCATTATACAGAATACAGGTCCCCAAGTCCTGCATTATACAGATACAGCCTCCCCAAGTCCTGCATTATACAGAATACAGCCTCCCCAAGTCCTGCATTATACAGAATACAGGTCCCCAAGTCCTGCATTATACAGATACAGCCTCCCCAAGTCCTGCATTATACAGATACAGGCTCCCCAAGTCCTGCATCATACAGATACAGCCTCCCCAAGTCCTGCATTATACAGAATACAGTTCCCCAAGTCCTGCATTATACAGAATACAGGTCCCCAAGTTCTGCATTATACATAATACAGGTCCCCAAGTCCTGCATTATACAGATACAGCCTCCCCAAGTCCTGCATTATACAGATACAGCCTCCCCAAGTCCTGCATTATACATAATACAGTTCCCCAAGTCCTGCATTATACAGATACAGCCTCCCCAAGTCCTGCATTATACAGATACAGGCTCCCCAAGTCCTGCATTATACAGATACAGCCTCCCCAAGTCCTGCATTATACAGAATACAGTTCCCCAAGTCCTGCATTATACAGAATACAGTTCCCCAAGTCCTGCATTATACAGATACAGCCTCCCCAAGTCCTGCATTATACAGATACAGCCTCCCCAAGTCCTGCATTATACAGATACAGCCTCCCCAAGTCCTGCATTATACAGATACAGCCTCCCCAAGTCCTGCATTATACAGAATACAGTTCCCCAAGTCCTGAATTATACAGATACAGCCTCCCCAAGTCCTGCATTATACAGAATACAGGTCCCCAAGTCCTGCATTATACAGATACAGCCTCCCCAAGTCCTGCATTATACAGATACAGCCTCCCCAAGTCCTGCATTATACAGAATACAGTTCCCCAAGTCCTGCATTATACAGAATACAGTTCCCCAAGTCCTGCATTATACAGAATACAGTTCCCCAAGTCCTGCATTATACAGAAAACAGTTCCCCAAGTCCTGCATTATACAGAATACAGTTCCCCAAGTCCTGCATTATACAGAATACAGTTCCCCAAGTCCTGCATTATACAGATACAGCCTCTCCAAGTCCTGCATTATACAGAATACAGTTCCCCAAGTCCTGCATTATACAGATACAGCCTCCCCAAGTCCTGCATTATACAGAATACAGTTCCCCAAGTCCTGCATTATACAGAATACAGTTCCCCAAGTCCTGCATTATACAGATACAGCCTCCCCAAGTCCTGCATTATACAGAATACAGTTCCCCAAGTCCTGCATTATACAGATACAGCCTCCCCAAGTCCTGCATTATACAGATACAGCCTCCCCAAGTCCTGCATTATACAGATACAGCCTCCCCAAGTCCTGCATTATACAGAATACAGTTCCCCAAGTCCTGCATTATACAGATACAGCCTCCCCAAGTCCTGCATTATACAGAATACAGGCTCCCCAAGTCCTGCATTATACAGAATACAGTTCCCCAAGTCCTGCATTATACAGAATACAGTTCCCCAAGTCCTGCATTATACAGAATACAGCCTCCCCAAGTCCTGCATTATACAGAATACAGTTCCCCAAGTCCTGCATTATACAGAATACAGTTCCCCAAGTCCTGCATTATACAGATACAGCCTCCCCAAGTCCTGCATTATACAGAACACAGGTCCCCAAGTCCTGCATTATACAGATACAGCCTCCCCAAGTCCTGCATTATACAGAATACAGTTCCCCAAGTCCTGCATTATACAGATACAGCCTCCCCAAGTCCTGCATTATACAGAATACAGGTTCCCCAAGTCCTGCATTATACAGAATACAGTTCCCCAAGTCCTGCATTATACAGATACAGGCTCCCCAAGTCCTGCATTATACAGAATACAGCCTCCCCAAGTCCTGCATTATACAGATACAGCCTCCCCAAGTCCTGCATTATACAGAATACAGTTCCCCAAGTCCTGAATTATACAGATACAGCCTCCCCAAGTCCTGCATTATACAGAATACAGTTCCCCAAGTCCTGCATTATACAGATACAGCCTCCCCAAGTCCTGCATTATACAGATACAGGCTCCCCAAGTCCTGCATTATACAGATACAGCCTCCCCAAGTCCTGCATTATACAGAATACAGTTCCCCAAGTCCTGCATTATACAGATACAGGCTCCCCAAGTCCTGCATTATACAGAATACAGTTCCCCAAGTCCTGCATTATACAGATACAGCCTCCCCAAGTCCTGCATTATACAGATACAGCCTCCCCAAGTCCTGCATTATACAGATACAGTTCCCCAAGTCCTGCATTATACAGATACAGCCTCCCCAAGTCCTGCATTATACAGATACAGCCTCCCCAAGTCCTGCATTATACAGATACAGCCTCCCCAAGTCCTGCATTATACAGATACAGTTCCCCAAGTCCTGCATTATACAGATACAGCCTCCCCAAGTCCTGCATTATACAGATACAGCCTCCCCAAGTCCTGCATTATACAGAATACAGTTCCCCAAGTCCTGCATTATACAGATACAGCCTCCCCAAGTCCTGCATTATACAGAAGACAGTTCCCCAAGTCCTGAATTATACAGATACAGCCTCCCCAAGTCCTGCATTATACATAATACAGTTCCCCAAGTCCTGCATTATACAGATACAGCCTCCCCAAGTCCTGCATTATACAGATACAGGCTCCCCAAGTCCTGCATTATACAGATACAGCCTCCCCAAGTCCTGCATTATACAGAATACAGTTCCCCAAGTCCTGCATTATACAGATACAGGCTCCCCAAGTCCTGCATTATACAGAATACAGTTCCCCAAGTCCTGCATTATACAGATACAGCCTCCCCAAGTCCTGCATTATACAGATACAGCCTCCCCAAGTCCTGCATTATACAGATACAGTTCCCCAAGTCCTGCATTATACAGATACAGCCTCCCCAAGTCCTGCATTATACAGATACAGCCTCCCCAAGTCCTGCATTATACAGATACAGCCTCCCCAAGTCCTGCATTATACAGATACAGTTCCCCAAGTCCTGCATTATACAGATACAGCCTCCCCAAGTCCTGCATTATACAGATACAGCCTCCCCAAGTCCTGCATTATACAGAATACAGCCTCCCCAAGTCCTGCATTATACAGAATACAGTTCCCCAAGTCCTGCATTATACAGATACAGCCTCCCCAAGTCCTGCATTATACAGATACAGTTCCCCAAGTCCTGCATTATACAGATACAGCCTCCCCAAGTCCTGCATTATACAGATACAGCCTCCCCAAGTCCTGCATTATACAGAATACAGTTCCCCAAGTCCTGCATTATAAGATACAGCCTCCCCAAGTCCTGCATTATACCGAATACAGGTCCCCAAGTCCTGCATTATACAGATACAGCCTCCCCAAGTCCTGCATTATACAGAATACAGCCTCCCCAAGTCCTGCATTATACAGAATACAGGTCCCCAAGTCCTGCATTATACAGATACAGCCTCCCCAAGTCCTGCATTATACAGATACAGGCTCCCCAAGTCCTGCATCATACAGATACAGCCTCCCCAAGTCCTGCATTATACAGAATACAGTTCCCCAAGTCCTGCATTATACAGAATACAGGTCCCCAAGTTCTGCATTATACATAATACAGGTCCCCAAGTCCTGCATTATACAGATACAGCCTCCCCAAGTCCTGCATTATACAGATACAGCCTCCCCAAGTCCTGCATTATACATAATACAGTTCCCCAAGTCCTGCATTATACAGATACAGCCTCCCCAAGTCCTGCATTATACAGATACAGGCTCCCCAAGTCCTGCATTATACAGATACAGCCTCCCCAAGTCCTGCATTATACAGAATACAGTTCCCCAAGTCCTGCATTATACAGAATACAGTTCCCCAAGTCCTGCATTATACAGATACAGCCTCCCCAAGTCCTGCATTATACAGATACAGCCTCCCCAAGTCCTGCATTATACAGATACAGCCTCCCCAAGTCCTGCATTATACAGATACAGCCTCCCCAAGTCCTGCATTATACAGAATACAGTTCCCCAAGTCCTGAATTATACAGATACAGCCTCCCCAAGTCCTGCATTATACAGAATACAGGTCCCCAAGTCCTGCATTATACAGATACAGCCTCCCCAAGTCCTGCATTATACAGATACAGCCTCCCCAAGTCCTGCATTATACAGAATACAGTTCCCCAAGTCCTGCATTATACAGAATACAGTTCCCCAAGTCCTGCATTATACAGAATACAGTTCCCCAAGTCCTGCATTATACAGAATACAGTTCCCCAAGTCCTGCATTATACAGAATACAGTTCCCCAAGTCCTGCATTATACAGAATACAGTTCCCCAAGTCCTGCATTATACAGAATACAGTTCCCCAAGTCCTGCATTATACAGATACAGCCTCCCCAAGTCCTGCATTATACAGATACAGCCTCCCCAAGTCCTGCATTATACAGAATACAGCCTCCCCAAGTCCTGCATTATACAGAATACAGTTCCCCAAGTCCTGCATTATACAGAATACAGTTCCCCAAGTCCTGCATTATACAGATACAGCCTCCCCAAGTCCTGCATTATACAGAATACAGCCTCCCCAAGTCCTGCATTATACAGAATACAGTTCCCCAAGTCCTGCATTATACAGAATACAGCCTCCCCAAGTCCTGCATTATACAGATACAGCTCCCCAAGTCCTGCATTATACAGAATACAGCCTCCCCAAGTCCTGCATTATACAGATACAGCCTCCCCAAGTCCTGCATTATACAGAATACAGTTCCCAAAGTCCTGCATTATATAGATACAGCCTCCCCAAGTCCTGCATTGTCCTGCATACAGTTCCATTATACAGACTCCATTATACAGAATACAGTTCCCCAAGTCCTGCATTATACAGATACAGCCTCCCCAAGTCCTGCATTATACAGAATACAGCCTCCCCAAGTCCTGCATTATACAGAATACAGTTCCCCAAGTCCTGCATTATACAGAATACAGCCTCCCCAAGTCCTGCATTATACAGATACAGCCTCCCCAAAGTCCTGCATTATACAGATACAGCCTCCCCAAGTCCTGCATTATACAGAATACAGGCTCCCCAAGTCCTGCATTATACAGATACAGCCTCCCCAAGTCCTGCATTATACAGAATACAGCCTCCCCAAGTCCTGCATTATAAAGATACAGCCTCCCCAAGTCCTGCATTATACAGAATACAGGCTCCCCAAGTCCTGCATTATACAGAATACAGTTCCCCAAGTCCTGCATTATACAGAATACAGTTCCCCAAGTCCTGCATTATACAGAATACAGTTCCCCAAGTCCTGCATTATACAGAATACAGCCTCCCCAAGTCCTGCATTATACAGATACAGCCTCCCCAAGTCCTGCATTATACAGAATACAGGTCCCCAAGTCCTGCATTATACAGATATCCGGTCCCCAAGTCCTGCATTATACAGAATACAGTTCCCCAAGTCCTGCATTATACAGATACAGGCTCCCCAAGTCCTGCATTATACAGAATACAGCCTCCCCAAGTCCTGCATTATACAGAATACAGTTCCCCAAGTCCTGCATTATACAGATACAGCCTCCCCAAGTCCTGCATTATACAGAATACAGGTCCCCAAGTCCTGCATTATACAGAATACAGCCTCCCCAAGTCCTGCATTATACAGAATACAGTTCCCCAAGTCCTGCATTATACAGATACAGCCTCCCCAAGTCCTGCATTATACAGAGTACAGGTCCCCAAGTCCTACATTATACAGAATACAGGTCCCCAAGTCCTGCATTATACAGAATACAGTTCCCCAAGTCCTGCATTATACAGAATACAGTTCCCCAAGTCCTGCATTATACAGAATACAGTTCCCCAAGTCCTGCATTATACAGAATACAGTTCCCCAAGTCCTGCATTATATAGAATACAGGCTCCCCAAGTCCTGCATTATACAGATACAGCCTCCCCAAGTCCTGCATTATACAGATACAGCCTCCCCAAGTCCTGCATTATACAGAATACAGGCTCCCCAAGTCCTGCATTATACAGAATACAGCTCCCCAAGTCCTGCATTATACAGAATACAGTTCCCCAAGTCCTGCATTATACAGAATACAGTTCCCCAAGTCCTGCATTATACAGAATACAGGCTCCCCAAGTCCTGCATTATACAGATACAGCCTCCCCAAGTCCTGCATTATACAGATACAGCCTCCCCAAGTCCTACATTATACAGAATACAGGCTCCCCAAGTCCTGCATTATACAGAATACAGCTCCCCAAGTCCTGCATTATACAGAATACAGTTCCCCAAGTCCTGCATTATACAGAATACAGTTCCCCAAGTCCTGCATTATACAGATACAGCCTCCCCAAGTCCTGCATTTTACAGAATACAGTTCCCCAAGTCCTGCATTATACAGATACAGCCTCCCCAAGTCCTGCATTATACAGAATACAGTTCCCCAAGTCCTGCATTATACAGAATACAGTTCCCCAAGTCCTGCAATACACAGAATACAGTTCCCCAAGTCCTGCATTATACAGAATACAGGTCCCCAAGTCCTGCATTATACAGAATACAGTTCCCCAAGTCCTGCATTATACAGCTATCCGGTCCCCAAGTCCTGCATTATACAGAATACAGTTCCCCAAGTCCTGCATTATACAGCTATCCGGTCCCCAAGTCCTGCATTATACAGAATACAGTTCCCCAAGTCCTGCATTATACAGATACAGGCTCCCCAAGTCCTGCATTATACAGATACAGGCTAACCAAGTCCTGCATTATACAGAATACAGTTCCCCAAGCCCTGCATTATACAGAATACAGTTCCCCAAGTCCTGCATTATACAGATACAGCCTCCCCAAGTCCTGCATTATACAGATACAGCCTCCCCAAGTCCTGCATTATACAGATACAGCCTCCCCAAGTCCTGCATTATACCGAATACAGTTCCCCAAGTCCTGCATTATACAGATATCCGGTCCCCAAGTCCTGCATTATACAGAATACAGTTCCCCAAGTCCTGCATTATACAGATACAGCCTCCCCAAGTCCTGCATTATACAGATACAGCCTCCCCAAGTCCTGCATTATACAGATACAGGCTCCCCAAGTCCTGCATTATACAGATACAGCCTCCCCAAGTCCTGCATTATACAGATACAGCCTCCCCAAGTCCTGCATTATACAGATACAGCCTCCCCAAGTCCTGCATTATACAGATACAGCCTCCCCAAGTCCTGCATTATACAGATACAGCTTCCCCAAGTCCTGCATTATACAGATACAGCCTCCCCAAGTCCTGCATTATACAGAATACAGTTCCCCAAGTCCTGCATTATACAGAATACAGCCTCCCCAAGTCCTGCATTATACAGAATACAGTTCCCCAAGTCCTGCATTATACAGAATACAGTTCCCCAAGTTCTGCATTATACAGATACAGCCTCCCCAAGTCCTGCATTATACAGAACACAGGTCCCCAAGTCCTGCATTATACAGATACAGCCTCCCCAAGTCCTGCATTATACAGAATACAGTTCCCCAAGTCCTGCATTATACAGATACAGCCTCCCCAAGTCCTGCATTATACAGAATACAGGTTCCCCAAGTCCTGCATTATACAGAATACAGTTCCCCAAGTCCTGCATTATACAGATACAGGCTCCCCAAGTCCTGCATTATACAGAATACAGCCTCCCCAAGTCCTGCATTATACAGATACAGCCTCCCCAAGTCCTGCATTATGCAGAATACAGTTCCCCAAGTCGTGAATTATACAGATACAGCCTCCCCAAGTCCTGCATTATACAGAATACAGTTCCCCAAGTCCTGCATTATACAGATACAGCCTCCCCAAGTCCTGCATTATACAGATACAGGCTCCCCAAGTCCTTCATTATACAGATACAGCCTCCCCAAGTCCTGCATTATACAGAATACAGGCTCCCCAAGTCCTGCATTATACAGAATACAGTTCCCCAAGTCCTGCATTATACAGAATACAGTTCCCCAAGTCCTGCATTATACAGAATACAGCCTCCCCAAGTCCTGCATTATACAGAATACAGTTCCCCAAGTCCTGCATTATACAGAATACAGTTCCCCAAGTCCTGCATTATACAGATACAGCCTCCCCAAGTCCTGCATTATACAGAACACAGGTCCCCAAGTCCTGCATTATACAGATACAGCCTCCCCAAGTCCTGCATTATACAGAATACAGTTCCCCAAGTCCTGCATTATACAGATACAGCCTCCCCAAGTCCTGCATTATACAGAATACAGGTTCCCCAAGTCCTGCATTATACAGAATACAGTTCCCCAAGTCCTGCATTATACAGATACAGGCTCCCCAAGTCCTGCATTATACAGAATACAGCCTCCCCAAGTCCTGCATTATACAGATACAGCCTCCCCAAGTCCTGCATTATACAGAATACAGTTCCCCAAGTCCTGAATTATACAGATACAGCCTCCCCAAGTCCTGCATTATACAGAATACAGTTCCCCAAGTCCTGCATTATACAGATACAGCCTCCCCAAGTCCTGCATTATACAGATACAGGCTCCCCAAGTCCTGCATTATACAGATACAGCCTCCCCAAGTCCTGCATTATACAGAATACAGTTCCCCAAGTCCTGCATTATACAGATACAGGCTCCCCAAGTCCTGCATTATACAGAATACAGTTCCCCAAGTCCTGCATTATACAGATACAGCCTCCCCAAGTCCTGCATTATACAGATACAGCCTCCCCAAGTCCTGCATTATACAGATACAGTTCCCCAAGTCCTGCATTATACAGATACAGCCTCCCCAAGTCCTGCATTATACAGATACAGCCTCCCCAAGTCCTGCATTATACAGATACAGCCTCCCCAAGTCCTGCATTATACAGATACAGTTCCCCAAGTCCTGCATTATACAGATACAGCCTCCCCAAGTCCTGCATTATACAGATACAGCCTCCCCAAGTCCTGCATTATACAGAATACAGTTCCCCAAGTCCTGCATTATACAGATACAGCCTCCCCAAGTCCTGCATTATACAGAAGACAGTTCCCCAAGTCCTGAATTATACAGATACAGCCTCCCCAAGTCCTGCATTATACATAATACAGTTCCCCAAGTCCTGCATTATACAGATACAGCCTCCCCAAGTCCTGCATTATACAGATACAGGCTCCCCAAGTCCTGCATTATACAGATACAGCCTCCCCAAGTCCTGCATTATACAGAATACAGTTCCCCAAGTCCTGCATTATACAGATACAGGCTCCCCAAGTCCTGCATTATACAGAATACAGTTCCCCAAGTCCTGCATTATACAGATACAGCCTCCCCAAGTCCTGCATTATACAGATACAGCCTCCCCAAGTCCTGCATTATACAGATACAGTTCCCCAAGTCCTGCATTATACAGATACAGCCTCCCCAAGTCCTGCATTATACAGATACAGCCTCCCCAAGTCCTGCATTATACAGATACAGCCTCCCCAAGTCCTGCATTATACAGATACAGTTCCCCAAGTCCTGCATTATACAGATACAGCCTCCCCAAGTCCTGCATTATACAGATACAGCCTCCCCAAGTCCTGCATTATACAGAATACAGCCTCCCCAAGTCCTGCATTATACAGAATACAGTTCCCCAAGTCCTGCATTATACAGATACAGCCTCCCCAAGTCCTGCATTATACAGATACAGTTCCCCAAGTCCTGCATTATACAGATACAGCCTCCCCAAGTCCTGCATTATACAGATACAGCCTCCCCAAGTCCTGCATTATACAGAATACAGTTCCCCAAGTCCTGCATTATAAGATACAGCCTCCCCAAGTCCTGCATTATACCGAATACAGGTCCCCAAGTCCTGCATTATACAGATACAGCCTCCCCAAGTCCTGCATTATACAGAATACAGCCTCCCCAAGTCCTGCATTATACAGAATACAGGTCCCCAAGTCCTGCATTATACAGATACAGCCTCCCCAAGTCCTGCATTATACAGATACAGGCTCCCCAAGTCCTGCATCATACAGATACAGCCTCCCCAAGTCCTGCATTATACAGAATACAGTTCCCCAAGTCCTGCATTATACAGAATACAGGTCCCCAAGTTCTGCATTATACATAATACAGGTCCCCAAGTCCTGCATTATACAGATACAGCCTCCCCAAGTCCTGCATTATACAGATACAGCCTCCCCAAGTCCTGCATTATACATAATACAGTTCCCCAAGTCCTGCATTATACAGATACAGCCTCCCCAAGTCCTGCATTATACAGATACAGGCTCCCCAAGTCCTGCATTATACAGATACAGCCTCCCCAAGTCCTGCATTATACAGAATACAGTTCCCCAAGTCCTGCATTATACAGAATACAGTTCCCCAAGTCCTGCATTATACAGATACAGCCTCCCCAAGTCCTGCATTATACAGATACAGCCTCCCCAAGTCCTGCATTATACAGATACAGCCTCCCCAAGTCCTGCATTATACAGATACAGCCTCCCCAAGTCCTGCATTATACAGAATACAGTTCCCCAAGTCCTGAATTATACAGATACAGCCTCCCCAAGTCCTGCATTATACAGAATACAGGTCCCCAAGTCCTGCATTATACAGATACAGCCTCCCCAAGTCCTGCATTATACAGATACAGCCTCCCCAAGTCCTGCATTATACAGAATACAGTTCCCCAAGTCCTGCATTATACAGAATACAGTTCCCCAAGTCCTGCATTATACAGAATACAGTTCCCCAAGTCCTGCATTATACAGAATACAGTTCCCCAAGTCCTGCATTATACAGAATACAGTTCCCCAAGTCCTGCATTATACAGAATACAGTTCCCCAAGTCCTGCATTATACAGAATACAGTTCCCCAAGTCCTGCATTATACAGATACAGCCTCCCCAAGTCCTGCATTATACAGATACAGCCTCCCCAAGTCCTGCATTATACAGAATACAGCCTCCCCAAGTCCTGCATTATACAGAATACAGTTCCCCAAGTCCTGCATTATACAGAATACAGTTCCCCAAGTCCTGCATTATACAGATACAGCCTCCCCAAGTCCTGCATTATACAGAATACAGCCTCCCCAAGTCCTGCATTATACAGAATACAGTTCCCCAAGTCCTGCATTATACAGAATACAGCCTCCCCAAGTCCTGCATTATACAGATACAGCTCCCCAAGTCCTGCATTATACAGAATACAGCCTCCCCAAGTCCTGCATTATACAGATACAGCCTCCCCAAGTCCTGCATTATACAGAATACAGTTCCCAAAGTCCTGCATTATATAGATACAGCCTCCCCAAGTCCTGCATTGTCCTGCATACAGTTCCATTATACAGACTCCATTATACAGAATACAGTTCCCCAAGTCCTGCATTATACAGATACAGCCTCCCCAAGTCCTGCATTATACAGAATACAGCCTCCCCAAGTCCTGCATTATACAGAATACAGTTCCCCAAGTCCTGCATTATACAGAATACAGCCTCCCCAAGTCCTGCATTATACAGATACAGCCTCCCCAAAGTCCTGCATTATACAGATACAGCCTCCCCAAGTCCTGCATTATACAGAATACAGGCTCCCCAAGTCCTGCATTATACAGATACAGCCTCCCCAAGTCCTGCATTATACAGAATACAGCCTCCCCAAGTCCTGCATTATAAAGATACAGCCTCCCCAAGTCCTGCATTATACAGAATACAGGCTCCCCAAGTCCTGCATTATACAGAATACAGTTCCCCAAGTCCTGCATTATACAGAATACAGTTCCCCAAGTCCTGCATTATACAGAATACAGTTCCCCAAGTCCTGCATTATACAGAATACAGCCTCCCCAAGTCCTGCATTATACAGATACAGCCTCCCCAAGTCCTGCATTATACAGAATACAGGTCCCCAAGTCCTGCATTATACAGATATCCGGTCCCCAAGTCCTGCATTATACAGAATACAGTTCCCCAAGTCCTGCATTATACAGATACAGGCTCCCCAAGTCCTGCATTATACAGAATACAGCCTCCCCAAGTCCTGCATTATACAGAATACAGTTCCCCAAGTCCTGCATTATACAGATACAGCCTCCCCAAGTCCTGCATTATACAGAATACAGGTCCCCAAGTCCTGCATTATACAGAATACAGCCTCCCCAAGTCCTGCATTATACAGAATACAGTTCCCCAAGTCCTGCATTATACAGATACAGCCTCCCCAAGTCCTGCATTATACAGAATACAGGTCCCCAAGTCCTACATTATACAGAATACAGGTCCCCAAGTCCTGCATTATACAGAATACAGTTCCCCAAGTCCTGCATTATACAGAATACAGTTCCCCAAGTCCTGCATTATACAGAATACAGTTCCCCAAGTCCTGCATTATACAGAATACAGTTCCCCAAGTCCTGCATTATATAGAATACAGGCTCCCCAAGTCCTGCATTATACAGATACAGCCTCCCCAAGTCCTGCATTATACAGATACAGCCTCCCCAAGTCCTGCATTATACAGAATACAGGCTCCCCAAGTCCTGCATTATACAGAATACAGCTCCCCAAGTCCTGCATTATACAGAATACAGTTCCCCAAGTCCTGCATTATACAGAATACAGTTCCCCAAGTCCTGCATTATACAGAATACAGTTCCCCAAGTCCTGCATTATACAGAATACAGGCTCCCCAAGTCCTGCATTATACAGATACAGCCTCCCCAAGTCCTGCATTATACAGATACAGCCTCCCCAAGTCCTACATTATACAGAATACAGGCTCCCCAAGTCCTGCATTATACAGAATACAGCTCCCCAAGTCCTGCATTATACAGAATACAGTTCCCCAAGTCCTGCATTATACAGAATACAGTTCCCCAAGTCCTGCATTATACAGATACAGCCTCCCCAAGTCCTGCATTTTACAGAATACAGTTCCCCAAGTCCTGCATTATACAGATACAGCCTCCCCAAGTCCTGCATTATACAGAATACAGTTCCCCAAGTCCTGCATTATACAGAATACAGTTCCCCAAGTCCTGCAATACACAGAATACAGTTCCCCAAGTCCTGCATTATACAGAATACAGGTCCCCAAGTCCTGCATTATACAGAATACAGTTCCCCAAGTCCTGCATTATACAGCTATCCGGTCCCCAAGTCCTGCATTATACAGAATACAGTTCCCCAAGTCCTGCATTATACAGCTATCCGGTCCCCAAGTCCTGCATTATACAGAATACAGTTCCCCAAGTCCTGCATTATACAGATACAGGCTCCCCAAGTCCTGCATTATACAGATACAGGCTAACCAAGTCCTGCATTATACAGAATACAGTTCCCCAAGCCCTGCATTATACAGAATACAGTTCCCCAAGTCCTGCATTATACAGATACAGCCTCCCCAAGTCCTGCATTATACAGATACAGCCTCCCCAAGTCCTGCATTATACAGATACAGCCTCCCCAAGTCCTGCATTATACCGAATACAGTTCCCCAAGTCCTGCATTATACAGATATCCGGTCCCCAAGTCCTGCATTATACAGAATACAGTTCCCCAAGTCCTGCATTATACAGATACAGCCTCCCCAAGTCCTGCATTATACAGATACAGCCTCCCCAAGTCCTGCATTATACAGATACAGGCTCCCCAAGTCCTGCATTATACAGATACAGCCTCCCCAAGTCCTGCATTATACAGATACAGCCTCCCCAAGTCCTGCATTATACAGATACAGCCTCCCCAAGTCCTGCATTATACAGATACAGCCTCCCCAAGTCCTGCATTATACAGATACAGCTTCCCCAAGTCCTGCATTATACAGATACAGCCTCCCCAAGTCCTGCATTATACAGAATACAGTTCCCCAAGTCCTGCATTATACAGAATACAGCCTCCCCAAGTCCTGCATTATACAGAATACAGTTCCCCAAGTCCTGCATTATACAGAATACAGTTCCCCAAGTTCTGCATTATACAGATACAGCCTCCCCAAGTCCTGCATTATACAGAACACAGGTCCCCAAGTCCTGCATTATACAGATACAGCCTCCCCAAGTCCTGCATTATACAGAATACAGTTCCCCAAGTCCTGCATTATACAGATACAGCCTCCCCAAGTCCTGCATTATACAGAATACAGGTTCCCCAAGTCCTGCATTATACAGAATACAGTTCCCCAAGTCCTGCATTATACAGATACAGGCTCCCCAAGTCCTGCATTATACAGAATACAGCCTCCCCAAGTCCTGCATTATACAGATACAGCCTCCCCAAGTCCTGCATTATGCAGAATACAGTTCCCCAAGTCGTGAATTATACAGATACAGCCTCCCCAAGTCCTGCATTATACAGAATACAGTTCCCCAAGTCCTGCATTATACAGATACAGCCTCCCCAAGTCCTGCATTATACAGATACAGGCTCCCCAAGTCCTGCATTATACAGATACAGCCTCCCCAAGTCCTGCATTATACAGAATACAGTTCCCCAAGTCCTGCATTATACAGATACAGGCTCCCCAAGTCCTGCATTATACAGAATACAGTTCCCCAAGTCCTGCATTATACAGATACAGCCTCCCCAAGTCCTGCATTATACAGATACAGCCTCCCCAAGTCCTGCATTATACAGATACAGTTCCCCAAGTCCTGCATTATACAGATACAGCCTCCCCAAGTCCTGCATTATACAGATACAGCCTCCCCAAGTCCTGCATTATACAGATACAGCCTCCCCAAGTCCTGCATTATACAGATACAGTTCCCCAAGTCCTGCATTATACAGATACAGCCTCCCCAAGTCCTGCATTATACAGATACAGCCTCCCCAAGTCCTGCATTACACAGAATACAGCCTCCCCAAGTCCTGCATTATACAGAATACAGTTCGCCAAGTCCTGCATTATACAGATACAGCCTCCCCAAGTCCTGCATTATACAGATACAGTTCCCCAAGTCCTGCATTATACAGATACAGCCTCCCCAAGTCCTGCATTATACAGATACAGCCTCCCCAAGTCCTGCATTATACAGAATACAGTTCCCCAAGTCCTGTATTATACAGATACAGCCTCCCCAAGTCCTGCAATATACAGAATACAGGTCCCCAAGTCCTGCATTATACAGATACAGCCTCCCCAAGTCCTGCATTATACAGAATACAGCCTCCCCAAGTCCTGCATTATACAGAATACAGGTCCCCAAGTCCTGCATTATACAGATACAGCCTCCCCAAGTCCTGCATTATACAGATACAGGCTCCCCAAGTCCTGCATCATACAGATACAGCCTCCCCAAGTCCTGCATTATACAGAATACAGTTCCCCAAGTCCTGCATTATACAGATACAGCCTCCCCAAGTCCTGCATTATACAGATACAGCCTCCCCAAGTCCTACATTATACAGAATACAGGCTCCCCAAGTCCTGCATTATACAGAATACAGCTCCCCAAGTCCTGCATTATACAGAATACAGTTCCCCAAGTCCTGCATTATACAGAATACAGTTCCCCAAGTCCTGCATTATACAGATACAGCCTCCCCAAGTCCTGCATTTTACAGAATACAGTTCCCCAAGTCCTGCATTATACAGATACAGCCTCCCCAAGTCCTGCATTATACAGAATACAGTTCCCCAAGTCCTGCATTATACAGAATACAGTTCCCCAAGTCCTGCAATACACAGAATACAGTTCCCCAAGTCCTGCATTATACAGAATACAGGTCCCCAAGTCCTGCATTATACAGAATACAGTTCCCCAAGTCCTGCATTATACAGCTATCCGGTCCCCAAGTCCTGCATTATACAGAATACAGTTCCCCAAGTCCTGCATTATACAGCTATCCGGTCCCCAAGTCCTGCATTATACAGAATACAGTTCCCCAAGTCCTGCATTATACAGATACAGGCTCCCCAAGTCCTGCATTATACAGATACAGGCTAACCAAGTCCTGCATTATACAGAATACAGTTCCCCAAGCCCTGCATTATACAGAATACAGTTCCCCAAGTCCTGCATTATACAGATACAGCCTCCCCAAGTCCTGCATTATACAGATACAGCCTCCCCAAGTCCTGCATTATACAGATACAGCCTCCCCAAGTCCTGCATTATACCGAATACAGTTCCCCAAGTCCTGCATTATACAGATATCCGGTCCCCAAGTCCTGCATTATACAGAATACAGTTCCCCAAGTCCTGCATTATACAGATACAGCCTCCCCAAGTCCTGCATTATACAGATACAGCCTCCCCAAGTCCTGCATTATACAGATACAGGCTCCCCAAGTCCTGCATTATACAGATACAGCCTCCCCAAGTCCTGCATTATACAGATACAGCCTCCCCAAGTCCTGCATTATACAGATACAGCCTCCCCAAGTCCTGCATTATACAGATACAGCCTCCCCAAGTCCTGCATTATACAGATACAGCTTCCCCAAGTCCTGCATTATACAGATACAGCCTCCCCAAGTCCTGCATTATACAGAATACAGTTCCCCAAGTCCTGCATTATACAGAATACAGCCTCCCCAAGTCCTGCATTATACAGAATACAGTTCCCCAAGTCCTGCATTATACAGAATACAGTTCCCCAAGTTCTGCATTATACAGATACAGCCTCCCCAAGTCCTGCATTATACAGAACACAGGTCCCCAAGTCCTGCATTATACAGATACAGCCTCCCCAAGTCCTGCATTATACAGAATACAGTTCCCCAAGTCCTGCATTATACAGATACAGCCTCCCCAAGTCCTGCATTATACAGAATACAGGTTCCCCAAGTCCTGCATTATACAGAATACAGTTCCCCAAGTCCTGCATTATACAGATACAGGCTCCCCAAGTCCTGCATTATACAGAATACAGCCTCCCCAAGTCCTGCATTATACAGATACAGCCTCCCCAAGTCCTGCATTATGCAGAATACAGTTCCCCAAGTCGTGAATTATACAGATACAGCCTCCCCAAGTCCTGCATTATACAGAATACAGTTCCCCAAGTCCTGCATTATACAGATACAGCCTCCCCAAGTCCTGCATTATACAGATACAGGCTCCCCAAGTCCTTCATTATACAGATACAGCCTCCCCAAGTCCTGCATTATACAGAATACAGGCTCCCCAAGTCCTGCATTATACAGAATACAGTTCCCCAAGTCCTGCATTATACAGAATACAGTTCCCCAAGTCCTGCATTATACAGAATACAGCCTCCCCAAGTCCTGCATTATACAGAATACAGTTCCCCAAGTCCTGCATTATACAGAATACAGTTCCCCAAGTCCTGCATTATACAGATACAGCCTCCCCAAGTCCTGCATTATACAGAACACAGGTCCCCAAGTCCTGCATTATACAGATACAGCCTCCCCAAGTCCTGCATTATACAGAATACAGTTCCCCAAGTCCTGCATTATACAGATACAGCCTCCCCAAGTCCTGCATTATACAGAATACAGGTTCCCCAAGTCCTGCATTATACAGAATACAGTTCCCCAAGTCCTGCATTATACAGATACAGGCTCCCCAAGTCCTGCATTATACAGAATACAGCCTCCCCAAGTCCTGCATTATACAGATACAGCCTCCCCAAGTCCTGCATTATACAGAATACAGTTCCCCAAGTCCTGAATTATACAGATACAGCCTCCCCAAGTCCTGCATTATACAGAATACAGTTCCCCAAGTCCTGCATTATACAGATACAGCCTCCCCAAGTCCTGCATTATACAGATACAGGCTCCCCAAGTCCTGCATTATACAGATACAGCCTCCCCAAGTCCTGCATTATACAGAATACAGTTCCCCAAGTCCTGCATTATACAGATACAGGCTCCCCAAGTCCTGCATTATACAGAATACAGTTCCCCAAGTCCTGCATTATACAGATACAGCCTCCCCAAGTCCTGCATTATACAGATACAGCCTCCCCAAGTCCTGCATTATACAGATACAGTTCCCCAAGTCCTGCATTATACAGATACAGCCTCCCCAAGTCCTGCATTATACAGATACAGCCTCCCCAAGTCCTGCATTATACAGATACAGCCTCCCCAAGTCCTGCATTATACAGATACAGTTCCCCAAGTCCTGCATTATACAGATACAGCCTCCCCAAGTCCTGCATTATACAGATACAGCCTCCCCAAGTCCTGCATTATACAGAATACAGTTCCCCAAGTCCTGCATTATACAGATACAGCCTCCCCAAGTCCTGCATTATACAGAAGACAGTTCCCCAAGTCCTGAATTATACAGATACAGCCTCCCCAAGTCCTGCATTATACATAATACAGTTCCCCAAGTCCTGCATTATACAGATACAGCCTCCCCAAGTCCTGCATTATACAGATACAGGCTCCCCAAGTCCTGCATTATACAGATACAGCCTCCCCAAGTCCTGCATTATACAGAATACAGTTCCCCAAGTCCTGCATTATACAGATACAGGCTCCCCAAGTCCTGCATTATACAGAATACAGTTCCCCAAGTCCTGCATTATACAGATACAGCCTCCCCAAGTCCTGCATTATACAGATACAGCCTCCCCAAGTCCTGCATTATACAGATACAGTTCCCCAAGTCCTGCATTATACAGATACAGCCTCCCCAAGTCCTGCATTATACAGATACAGCCTCCCCAAGTCCTGCATTATACAGATACAGCCTCCCCAAGTCCTGCATTATACAGATACAGTTCCCCAAGTCCTGCATTATACAGATACAGCCTCCCCAAGTCCTGCATTATACAGATACAGCCTCCCCAAGTCCTGCATTATACAGAATACAGCCTCCCCAAGTCCTGCATTATACAGAATACAGTTCCCCAAGTCCTGCATTATACAGATACAGCCTCCCCAAGTCCTGCATTATACAGATACAGTTCCCCAAGTCCTGCATTATACAGATACAGCCTCCCCAAGTCCTGCATTATACAGATACAGCCTCCCCAAGTCCTGCATTATACAGAATACAGTTCCCCAAGTCCTGCATTATAAGATACAGCCTCCCCAAGTCCTGCATTATACCGAATACAGGTCCCCAAGTCCTGCATTATACAGATACAGCCTCCCCAAGTCCTGCATTATACAGAATACAGCCTCCCCAAGTCCTGCATTATACAGAATACAGGTCCCCAAGTCCTGCATTATACAGATACAGCCTCCCCAAGTCCTGCATTATACAGATACAGGCTCCCCAAGTCCTGCATCATACAGATACAGCCTCCCCAAGTCCTGCATTATACAGAATACAGTTCCCCAAGTCCTGCATTATACAGAATACAGGTCCCCAAGTTCTGCATTATACATAATACAGGTCCCCAAGTCCTGCATTATACAGATACAGCCTCCCCAAGTCCTGCATTATACAGATACAGCCTCCCCAAGTCCTGCATTATACATAATACAGTTCCCCAAGTCCTGCATTATACAGATACAGCCTCCCCAAGTCCTGCATTATACAGATACAGGCTCCCCAAGTCCTGCATTATACAGATACAGCCTCCCCAAGTCCTGCATTATACAGAATACAGTTCCCCAAGTCCTGCATTATACAGAATACAGTTCCCCAAGTCCTGCATTATACAGATACAGCCTCCCCAAGTCCTGCATTATACAGATACAGCCTCCCCAAGTCCTGCATTATACAGATACAGCCTCCCCAAGTCCTGCATTATACAGATACAGCCTCCCCAAGTCCTGCATTATACAGAATACAGTTCCCCAAGTCCTGAATTATACAGATACAGCCTCCCCAAGTCCTGCATTATACAGAATACAGGTCCCCAAGTCCTGCATTATACAGATACAGCCTCCCCAAGTCCTGCATTATACAGATACAGCCTCCCCAAGTCCTGCATTATACAGAATACAGTTCCCCAAGTCCTGCATTATACAGAATACAGTTCCCCAAGTCCTGCATTATACAGAATACAGTTCCCCAAGTCCTGCATTATACAGAATACAGTTCCCCAAGTCCTGCATTATACAGAATACAGTTCCCCAAGTCCTGCATTATACAGAATACAGTTCCCCAAGTCCTGCATTATACAGAATACAGTTCCCCAAGTCCTGCATTATACAGATACAGCCTCCCCAAGTCCTGCATTATACAGATACAGCCTCCCCAAGTCCTGCATTATACAGAATACAGCCTCCCCAAGTCCTGCATTATACAGAATACAGTTCCCCAAGTCCTGCATTATACAGAATACAGTTCCCCAAGTCCTGCATTATACAGATACAGCCTCCCCAAGTCCTGCATTATACAGAATACAGCCTCCCCAAGTCCTGCATTATACAGAATACAGTTCCCCAAGTCCTGCATTATACAGAATACAGCCTCCCCAAGTCCTGCATTATACAGATACAGCTCCCCAAGTCCTGCATTATACAGAATACAGCCTCCCCAAGTCCTGCATTATACAGATACAGCCTCCCCAAGTCCTGCATTATACAGAATACAGTTCCCAAAGTCCTGCATTATATAGATACAGCCTCCCCAAGTCCTGCATTGTCCTGCATACAGTTCCATTATACAGACTCCATTATACAGAATACAGTTCCCCAAGTCCTGCATTATACAGATACAGCCTCCCCAAGTCCTGCATTATACAGAATACAGCCTCCCCAAGTCCTGCATTATACAGAATACAGTTCCCCAAGTCCTGCATTATACAGAATACAGCCTCCCCAAGTCCTGCATTATACAGATACAGCCTCCCCAAAGTCCTGCATTATACAGATACAGCCTCCCCAAGTCCTGCATTATACAGAATACAGGCTCCCCAAGTCCTGCATTATACAGATACAGCCTCCCCAAGTCCTGCATTATACAGAATACAGCCTCCCCAAGTCCTGCATTATAAAGATACAGCCTCCCCAAGTCCTGCATTATACAGAATACAGGCTCCCCAAGTCCTGCATTATACAGAATACAGTTCCCCAAGTCCTGCATTATACAGAATACAGTTCCCCAAGTCCTGCATTATACAGAATACAGTTCCCCAAGTCCTGCATTATACAGAATACAGCCTCCCCAAGTCCTGCATTATACAGATACAGCCTCCACAAGTCCTGCATTATACAGAATACAGGTCCCCAAGTCCTGCATTATACAGATATCCGGTCCCCAAGTCCTGCATTATACAGAATACAGTTCCCCAAGTCCTGCATTATACAGATACAGGCTCCCCAAGTCCTGCATTATACAGAATACAGCCTCCCCAAGTCCTGCATTATACAGAATACAGTTCCCCAAGTCCTGCATTATACAGATACAGCCTCCCCAAGTCCTGCATTATACAGAATACAGGTCCCCAAGTCCTGCATTATACAGAATACAGCCTCCCCAAGTCCTGCATTATACAGAATACAGTTCCCCAAGTCCTGCATTATACAGATACAGCCTCCCCAAGTCCTGCATTATACAGAATACAGGTCCCCAAGTCCTACATTATACAGAATACAGGTCCCCAAGTCCTGCATTATACAGAATACAGTTCCCCAAGTCCTGCATTATACAGAATACAGTTCCCCAAGTCCTGCATTATACAGAATACAGTTCCCCAAGTCCTGCATTATACAGAATACAGTTCCCCAAGTCCTGCATTATATAGAATACAGGCTCCCCAAGTCCTGCATTATACAGATACAGCCTCCCCAAGTCCTGCATTATACAGATACAGCCTCCCCAAGTCCTGCATTATACAGAATACAGGCTCCCCAAGTCCTGCATTATACAGAATACAGCTCCCCAAGTCCTGCATTATACAGAATACAGTTCCCCAAGTCCTGCATTATACAGAATACAGTTCCCCAAGTCCTGCATTATACAGAATACAGTTCCCCAAGTCCTGCATTATACAGAATACAGGCTCCCCAAGTCCTGCATTATACAGATACAGCCTCCCCAAGTCCTGCATTATACAGATACAGCCTCCCCAAGTCCTACATTATACAGAATACAGGCTCCCCAAGTCCTGCATTATACAGAATACAGCTCCCCAAGTCCTGCATTATACAGAATACAGTTCCCCAAGTCCTGCATTATACAGAATACAGTTCCCCAAGTCCTGCATTATACAGATACAGCCTCCCCAAGTCCTGCATTTTACAGAATACAGTTCCCCAAGTCCTGCATTATACAGATACAGCCTCCCCAAGTCCTGCATTATACAGAATACAGTTCCCCAAGTCCTGCATTATACAGAATACAGTTCCCCAAGTCCTGCAATACACAGAATACAGTTCCCCAAGTCCTGCATTATACAGAATACAGGTCCCCAAGTTCTGCATTATACAGAATACAGTTCCCCAAGTCCTGCATTATACAGCTATCCGGTCCCCAAGTCCTGCATTATACAGAATACAGTTCCCCAAGTCCTGCATTATACAGCTATCCGGTCCCCAAGTCCTGCATTATACAGAATACAGTTCCCCAAGTCCTGCATTATACAGATACAGGCTCCCCAAGTCCTGCATTATACAGATACAGGCTAACCAAGTCCTGCATTATACAGAATACAGTTCCCCAAGCCCTGCATTATACAGAATACAGTTCCCCAAGTCCTGCATTATACAGATACAGCCTCCCCAAGTCCTGCATTATACAGATACAGCCTCCCCAAGTCCTGCATTATACAGATACAGCCTCCCCAAGTCCTGCATTATACCGAATACAGTTCCCCAAGTCCTGCATTATACAGATATCCGGTCCCCAAGTCCTGCATTATACAGAATACAGTTCCCCAAGTCCTGCATTATACAGATACAGCCTCCCCAAGTCCTGCATTATACAGATACAGCCTCCCCAAGTCCTGCATTATACAGATACAGGCTCCCCAAGTCCTGCATTATACAGATACAGCCTCCCCAAGTCCTGCATTATACAGATACAGCCTCCCCAAGTCCTGCATTATACAGATACAGCCTCCCCAAGTCCTGCATTATACAGATACAGCCTCCCCAAGTCCTGCATTATACAGATACAGCTTCCCCAAGTCCTGCATTATACAGATACAGCCTCCCCAAGTCCTGCATTATACAGAATACAGTTCCCCAAGTCCTGCATTATACAGAATACAGCCTCCCCAAGTCCTGCATTATACAGAATACAGTTCCCCAAGTCCTGCATTATACAGAATACAGTTCCCCAAGTTCTGCATTATACAGATACAGCCTCCCCAAGTCCTGCATTATACAGAACACAGGTCCCCAAGTCCTGCATTATACAGATACAGCCTCCCCAAGTCCTGCATTATACAGAATACAGTTCCCCAAGTCCTGCATTATACAGATACAGCCTCCCCAAGTCCTGCATTATACAGAATACAGGTTCCCCAAGTCCTGCATTATACAGAATACAGTTCCCCAAGTCCTGCATTATACAGATACAGGCTCCCCAAGTCCTGCATTATACAGAATACAGCCTCCCCAAGTCCTGCATTATACAGATACAGCCTCCCCAAGTCCTGCATTATGCAGAATACAGTTCCCCAAGTCGTGAATTATACAGATACAGCCTCCCCAAGTCCTGCATTATACAGAATACAGTTCCCCAAGTCCTGCATTATACAGATACAGCCTCCCCAAGTCCTGCATTATACAGATACAGGCTCCCCAAGTCCTTCATTATACAGATACAGCCTCCCCAAGTCCTGCATTATACAGAATACAGTTCCCCAAGTCCTGCATTATACAGATACAGGCTCCCCAAGTCCTGCATTATACAGAATACAGTTCCCCAAGTCCTGCATTATACAGATACAGCCTCCCCAAGTCCTGCATTATACAGATACAGCCTCCCCAAGTCCTGCATTATACAGATACAGTTCCCCAAGTCCTGCATTATACAGATACAGCCTCCCCAAGTCCTGCATTATACAGATACAGCCTCCCCAAGTCCTGCATTATACAGATACAGCCTCCCCAAGTCCTGCATTATACAGATACAGTTCCCCAAGTCCTGCATTATACAGATACAGCCTCCCCAAGTCCTGCATTATACAGATACAGCCTCCCCAAGTCCTGCATTACACAGAATACAGCCTCCCCAAGTCCTGCATTATACAGAATACAGTTCGCCAAGTCCTGCATTATACAGATACAGCCTCCCCAAGTCCTGCATTATACAGATACAGTTCCCCAAGTCCTGCATTATACAGATACAGCCTCCCCAAGTCCTGCATTATACAGATACAGCCTCCCCAAGTCCTGCATTATACAGAATACAGTTCCCCAAGTCCTGCATTATACAGATACAGCCTCCCCAAGTCCTGCAATATACAGAATACAGGTCCCCAAGTCCTGCATTATACAGATACAGCCTCCCCAAGTCCTGCATTATACAGAATACAGCCTCCCCAAGTCCTGCATTATACAGAATACAGGTCCCCAAGTCCTGCATTATACAGATACAGCCTCCCCAAGTCCTGCATTATACAGATACAGGCTCCCCAAGTCCTGCATCATACAGATACAGCCTCCCCAAGTCCTGCATTATACAGAATACAGTTCCCCAAGTCCTGCATTATACAGAAAACAGGTCCCCAAGTCCTGCATTATACAGAATACAGGTCCCCAAGTCCTGCATTATACAGATACAGCCTCCCCAAGTCCTGCATTATACAGATACAGCCTCCCCAAGTCCTGCATTATACATAATACAGTTCCCCAAGTCCTGCATTATACAGATACAGCCTCCCCAAGTCCTGCATTATACAGATACAGGCTCCCCAAGTCCTGCATTATACAGATACAGCCTCCCCAAGTCCTGCATTATACAGAATACAGTTCCCCAAGTCCTGCATTATACAGAATACAGTTCCCCAAGTCCTGCATTATACAGATACAGCCTCCCCAAGTCCTGCATTATACAGATACAGCCTCCCCAAGTCCTGCATTATACAGATACAGCCTCCCCAAGTCCTGCATTATACAGATACAGCCTCCCCAAGTCCTGCATTATACAGAATACAGTTCCCCAAGTCCTGCATTATACAGATACAGCCTCCCCAAGTCCTGCATTATACAGAATACAGGTCCCCAAGTCCTGCATTATACAGATACAGCCTCCCCAAGTCCTGCATTATACAGATACAGCCTCCCCAAGTCCTGCATTATACAGAATACAGTTCCCCAAGTCCTGCATTATACAGAATACAGTTCCCCAAGTCCTGCATTATACAGAATACAGTTCCCCAAGTCCTGCATTATACAGAATACAGTTCCCCAAGTCCTGCATTATACAGAATACAGTTCCCCAAGTCCTGCATTATACAGAATACAGTTCCCCAAGTCCTGCATTATACAGAATACAGTTCCCCAAGTCCTGCATTATACAGATACAGCCTCCCCAAGTCCTGCATTATACAGATACAGCCTCCCCAAGTCCTGCATTATACAGAATACAGCCTCCCCAAGTCCTGCATTATACAGAACACAGTTCCCCAAGTCCTGCATTATACAGAATACAGTTCCCCAAGTCCTGCATTATACAGATACAGCCTCCCCAAGTCCTGCATTATACAGAATACAGCCTCCCCAAGTCCTGCATTATACAGAATACAGTTCCCCAAGTCCTGCATTATACAGAATACAGCCTCCCCAAGTCCTGCATTATACAGATACAGCTCCCCAAGTCCTGCATTATACAGAATACAGCCTCCCCAAGTCCTGCATTATACAGATACAGCCTCCCCAAGTCCTGCATTATACAGAATACAGTTCCCAAAGTCCTGCATTATATAGATACAGCCTCCCCAAGTCCTGCATTGTCCTGCATACAGTTCCATTATACAGACTCCATTATACAGAATACAGTTCCCCAAGTCCTGCATTATACAGATACAGCCTCCCCAAGTCCTGCATTATACAGAATACAGCCTCCCCAAGTCCTGCATTATACAGAATACAGTTCCCCAAGTCCTGCATTATACAGAATACAGCCTCCCCAAGTCCTGCATTATACAGATACAGCCTCCCCAAAGTCCTGCATTATACAGATACAGCCTCCCCAAGTCCTGCATTATACAGAATACAGGCTCCCCAAGTCCTGCATTATACAGATACAGCCTCCCCAAGTCCTGCATTATACAGAATACAGCCTCCCCAAGTCCTGCATTATAAAGATACAGCCTCCCCAAGTCCTGCATTATACAGAATACAGGCTCCCCAAGTCCTGCATTATACAGAATACAGTTCCCCAAGTCCTGCATTATACAGAATACAGTTCCCCAAGTCCTGCATTATACAGAATACAGCCTCCCCAAGTCCTGCATTATACAGATACAGCCTCCCCAAGTCCTGCATTATACAGAATACAGGTCCCCAAGTCCTGCATTATACAGAATACAGTTCCCCAAGTCCTGCATTATACAGAATACAGTCCTGCATTATGCAGAATACAGTTCCCCAAGTCGTGAATTATACAGATACAGCCTCCCCAAGTCCTGCATTATACAGAATACAGTTCCCCAAGTCCTGCATTATACAGATACAGCCTCCCCAAGTCCTGCATTATACAGATACAGGCTCCCCAAGTCCTTCATTATACAGATACAGCCTCCCCAAGTCCTGCATTATACAGAATACAGTTCCCCAAGTCCTGCATTATACAGATACAGGCTCCCCAAGTCCTGCATTATACAGAATACAGTTCCCCAAGTCCTGCATTATACAGATACAGCCTCCCCAAGTCCTGCATTATACAGATACAGCCTCCCCAAGTCCTGCATTATACAGATACAGTTCCCCAAGTCCTGCATTATACAGATACAGCCTCCCCAAGTCCTGCATTATACAGATACAGCCTCCCCAAGTCCTGCATTATACAGATACAGCCTCCCCAAGTCCTGCATTATACAGATACAGTTCCCCAAGTCCTGCATTATACAGATACAGCCTCCCCAAGTCCTGCATTATACAGATACAGCCTCCCCAAGTCCTGCATTACACAGAATACAGCCTCCCCAAGTCCTGCATTATACAGAATACAGTTCGCCAAGTCCTGCATTATACAGATACAGCCTCCCCAAGTCCTGCATTATACAGATACAGTTCCCCAAGTCCTGCATTATACAGATACAGCCTCCCCAAGTCCTGCATTATACAGATACAGCCTCCCCAAGTCCTGCATTATACAGAATACAGTTCCCCAAGTCCTGCATTATACAGATACAGCCTCCCCAAGTCCTGCAATATACAGAATACAGGTCCCCAAGTCCTGCATTATACAGATACAGCCTCCCCAAGTCCTGCATTATACAGAATACAGCCTCCCCAAGTCCTGCATTATACAGAATACAGGTCCCCAAGTCCTGCATTATACAGATACAGCCTCCCCAAGTCCTGCATTATACAGATACAGGCTCCCCAAGTCCTGCATCATACAGATACAGCCTCCCCAAGTCCTGCATTATACAGAATACAGTTCCCCAAGTCCTGCATTATACAGAATACAGGTCCCCAAGTCCTGCATTATACAGAATACAGGTCCCCAAGTCCTGCATTATACAGATACAGCCTCCCCAAGTCCTGCATTATACAGATACAGCCTCCCCAAGTCCTGCATTATACATAATACAGTTCCCCAAGTCCTGCATTATACAGATACAGCCTCCCCAAGTCCTGCATTATACAGATACAGGCTCCCCAAGTCCTGCATTATACAGATACAGCCTCCCCAAGTCCTGCATTATACAGAATACAGTTCCCCAAGTCCTGCATTATACAGAATACAGTTCCCCAAGTCCTGCATTATACAGATACAGCCTCCCCAAGTCCTGCATTATACAGATACAGCCTCCCCAAGTCCTGCATTATACAGATACAGCCTCCCCAAGTCCTGCATTATACAGATACAGCCTCCCCAAGTCCTGCATTATACAGAATACAGTTCCCCAAGTCCTGCATTATACAGATACAGCCTCCCCAAGTCCTGCATTATACAGAATACAGGTCCCCAAGTCCTGCATTATACAGATACAGCCTCCCCAAGTCCTGCATTATACAGATACAGCCTCCCCAAGTCCTGCATTATACAGAATACAGTTCCCCAAGTCCTGCATTATACAGAATACAGTTCCCCAAGTCCTGCATTATACAGAATACAGTTCCCCAAGTCCTGCATTATACAGAATACAGTTCCCCAAGTCCTGCATTATACAGAATACAGTTCCCCAAGTCCTGCATTATACAGAATACAGTTCCCCAAGTCCTGCATTATACAGAATACAGTTCCCCAAGTCCTGCATTATACAGATACAGCCTCCCCAAGTCCTGCATTATACAGATACAGCCTCCCCAAGTCCTGCATTATACAGAATACAGCCTCCCCAAGTCCTGCATTATACAGAACACAGTTCCCCAAGTCCTGCATTATACAGAATACAGTTCCCCAAGTCCTGCATTATACAGATACAGCCTCCCCAAGTCCTGCATTATACAGAATACAGCCTCCCCAAGTCCTGCATTATACAGAATACAGTTCCCCAAGTCCTGCATTATACAGAATACAGCCTCCCCAAGTCCTGCATTATACAGATACAGCTCCCCAAGTCCTGCATTATACAGAATACAGCCTCCCCAAGTCCTGCATTATACAGATACAGCCTCCCCAAGTCCTGCATTATACAGAATACAGTTCCCAAAGTCCTGCATTATATAGATACAGCCTCCCCAAGTCCTGCATTGTCCTGCATACAGTTCCATTATACAGACTCCATTATACAGAATACAGTTCCCCAAGTCCTGCATTATACAGATACAGCCTCCCCAAGTCCTGCATTATACAGAATACAGCCTCCCCAAGTCCTGCATTATACAGAATACAGTTCCCCAAGTCCTGCATTATACAGAATACAGCCTCCCCAAGTCCTGCATTATACAGATACAGCCTCCCCAAAGTCCTGCATTATACAGATACAGCCTCCCCAAGTCCTGCATTATACAGAATACAGGCTCCCCAAGTCCTGCATTATACAGATACAGCCTCCCCAAGTCCTGCATTATACAGAATACAGCCTCCCCAAGTCCTGCATTATAAAGATACAACCTCCCCAAGTCCTGCATTATACAGAATACAGGCTCCCCAAGTCCTGCATTATACAGAATACAGTTCCCCAAGTCCTGCATTATACAGAATACAGTTCCCCAAGTCCTGCATTATACAGAATACAGCCTCCCCAAGTCCTGCATTATACAGATACAGCCTCCCCAAGTCCTGCATTATACAGAATACAGGTCCCCAAGTCCTGCATTATACAGAATACAGTTCCCCAAGTCCTGCATTATACAGAATACAGTTCCCCAAGTCCTGCATTATACAGATATCCGGTCCCCAAGTCCTGCATTATACAGAATACAGTTCCCCAAGTCCTGCATTATACAGATACAGGCTCCCCAAGTCCTGCATTATACAGAATACAGCCTCCCCAAGTCCTGCATTATACAGAGTACAGTTCCCCAAGTCCTGCATTATACAGATACAGCCTCCCCAAGTCCTGCATTATACAGAATACAGGTCCCCAAGTCCTGCATTATACAGAATACAGCCTCCCCAAGTCCTGCATTATACAGAATACAGTTCCCCAAGTCCTGCATTATACAGATACAGCCTCCCCAAGTCCTGCATTATACAGAATACAGGTCCCCAAGTCCTACATTATACAGAATACAGGTCCCCAAGTCCTGCATTATACAGAATACAGTTCCCCAAGTCCTGCATTATACAGAATACAGTTCCCCAAGTCCTGCATTATACAGAATACAGTTCCCCAAGTCCTGCATTATACAGAATACAGTTCCCCAAGTCCTGCATTATATAGAATACAGGCTCCCCAAGTCCTGCATTATACAGATACAGCCTCCCCAAGTCCTGCATTATACAGATACAGCCTCCCCAAGTCCTGCATTATACAGAATACAGGCTCCCCAAGTCCTGCATTATACAGAATACAGCTCCCCAAGTCCTGCACTATACAGAATACAGTTCCCCAAGTCCTGCATTATACAGAATACAGTTCCCCAAGTCCTGCATTATACAGAATACAGTTCCCCAAGTCCTGCATTATACAGAATACAGGCTCCCCAAGTCCTGCATTATACAGATACAGCCTCCCCAAGTCCTGCATTATACAGATACAGCCTCCCCAAGTCCTGCATTATACAGAATACAGGCTCCCCAAGTCCTGCATTATACAGAATACAGCTCCCCAAGTCCTGCATTATACAGAATACAGTTCCCCAAGTCCTGCATTATACAGAATACAGTTCCCCAAGTCCTGCATTATACAGATACAGCCTCCCCAAGTCCTGCATTTTACAGAATACAGTTCCCCAAGTCCTGCATTATACAGATACAGCCTCCCCAAGTCCTGCATTATACAGAATACAGTTCCCCAAGTCCTGCATTATACAGAATACAGTTCCCCAAGTCCTGCATTACACAGAATACAGTTCCCCAAGTCCTGCATTATACAGAATACAGGTCCCCAAGTCCTGCATTATACAGAATACAGTTCCCCAAGTCCTGCATTATACAGCTATCCGGTCCCCAAGTCCTGCATTATACAGAATACAGTTCCCCAAGTCCTGCATTATACAGCTATCCGGTCCCCAAGTCCTGCATTATACAGAATACAGTTCCCCAAGTCCTGCATTATACAGATACAGGCTCCCCAAGTCCTGCATTATACAGATACAGGCTCCCCAAGTCCTGCATTATACAGAATACAGTTCCCCAAGCCCTGCATTATACAGAATACAGTTCCCCAAGTCCTGCATTATACAGATACAGCCTCCCCAAGTCCTGCATTATACAGATACAGCCTCCCCAAGTCCTGCATTATACAGATACAGCCTCCCCAAGTCCTGCATTATACAGAATACAGTTCCCCAAGTCCTGCATTATACAGATATCCGGTCCCCAAGTCCTGCATTATACAGATACAGCCTCCCCAAGTCCTGCATTATACAGATACAGCCTCCCCAAGTCCTGCATTATACAGATACAGCCTCCCCAAGTCCTGCATTATACAGATACAGCCTCCCCAAGTCCTGCATTATACAGATACAGGCTCCCCAAGTCCTGCATTATACAGATACAGCCTCCCCAAGTCCTGCATTATACAGATACAGCCTCCCCAAGTCCTGCATTATACAGATACAGCCTCCCCAAGTCCTGCATTATACAGATACAGCCTCCCCAAGTCCTGCATTATACAGATACAGCCTCCTTAAGTCCTGCATTATACAGATACAGCCTCCCCAAGTCCTGAATTATACAGATACAGGCTCCCCAAGTCCTGCATTATACAGATACAGCCTCCCCAAGTCCTGCATTATACAGATACAGCCTCCCCAAGTCCTGCATTATACAGATACAGCTTCCCCAAGTCCTGCATTATACAGATACAGCCTCCCCAAGTCCTGCATTATACAGATACAGCCTCCCCAAGTCCTGCATTATACAGATACAGCCTCCCCAAGTCCTGCATTATACAGATACAGGCTCCCCAAGTCCTGCATTATACAGATACAGCCTCCCCAAGTCCTGCATTATACAGATACAGCCTCCCCAAGTCCTGCATTATACAGATACAGCCTCCCTAAGTCCTGCATTATACAGATACAGCCTCCCTAAGTCCTGCATAATACAGATACAGCCTCCCCAAGTCCTGCATTATACAGAATACAGTTCCCCAAGTCCTGCATTATACAGAATACAGTTCCCCAAGTCCTGCATTATACAGAATACAGTTCCCCAAGTCCTGCATTATACAGATACAGCCTCCCCAAGTCCTGCATTATACAGATACAGGTCCCCAAGTCCTGCATTATACAGAATACAGTTCCCCAAGTCCTGCATTATACAGAATACAGTTCCCCAAGTCCTGCATTATACAGATACAGCCTCCCCAAGTCCTGCATTATACAGAATACAGTTCCCCAAGTCCTGCATTATACAGATACAGCCACCCCAAGTCCTGCATTATACAGAATACAGGCTCCCCAAGTCCTGCATTATACAGAATACAGTTCCCCAAGTCCTGCATTATACAGAATACAGTTCCCCAAGTCCTGCATTATACAGATACAGCCTCCCCAAGTCCTGCATTATACAGATACAGCTCCCCAAGTCCTGCATTATACAGAATACAGGCTCCCCAAGTCCTGCATTATACAGATACAGCCTCCCCAAGTCCTGCATTATACAGATACAGGCTCCCCAAGTCCTGCATTATACAGATACAGGCTCCCCAAGTCCTGCATTATACAGATACAGGCTCCCCAAGTCCTGCATTATACAGATACAGGCTCCCCAAGTCCTGCATTATACAGATACAGCTCCCCAAGTCCTGCATTAAACAGAATACAGTTCCCCAAGTCCTGCATTATACAGATACAGCCTCCCCAAGTCCTGCATTATACAGAATACAGTTCCCCAAGTCCTGCATTATACAGATACAGCCTCCCCAAGTCCTGCATTATACAGATACAGCCTCCCCAAGTCCTGCATTATACAGAATACAGTTCCCCAAGTCCTGCATTATACAGATACAGCCTCCCCAAGTCCTGAATTATACAGATACAGCCTCCCCAAGTCCTGCATTATACAGATACAGCCTCCCCAAGTCCTGCATTATACAGAATACAGTTCCCCAATCCTGCATTATACAGATACAGCCTCCCCAAGTCCTGCATTATACAGATACAGCCTCCCCAAGTCCTGCATTATACAGATACAGGCTCCCCAAGTCCTGCATTATACAGATACAGTTCCCCAAGTCCTGCATTATACAGAATACAGTTCCCCAAGTCCTGCATTATACAGATACAGCCTCCCCAAGTCCTGCATTATACAGATACAGCCTCCCCAAGTCCTGCATTATACAGATACAGCCTCCAAGTCCTGCATTATACAGAATACAGTTCCCCAAGTCCTGCATTATACAGATACAGCCTCCCCAAGTCCTGCATTATACAGAATACAGGCTCCCCAAGTCCTGCATTATACAGAATACAGTTCCCCAAGTCCTGCATTATACAGAATACAGCCTCCCCAAGTCCTGCATTATACAGATACAGCCTCCCCAAGTCCTGCATTATACAGAATACAGCCTCCCCAAGTCCTGCATTATACAGAATACAGTTCCCCAAGTCCTGCATTATACAGAATACAGTTCCCCAAATCCTGCATTATACAGAATACAGCCTCCCCAAGTCCTGCATTATACAGATACAGCCTCCCCAAGTCCTGCATTATACAGAATACAGCCTCCCCAAGTCCTGCATTATACAGAATACAGTTCCCCAAGTCCTGCATTATACAGAATACAGTTCCCCAAGTCCTGCATTATACAGATACAGCCTCCCCAAGTCCTGCATTATACAGAATACAGCCTCCCCAAGTCCTGCATTATACAGAATACAGTTCCCCAAGCCCTGCATTATACAGAATACAGTTCCCCAAGTCCTGTATTATACAGATACAGCCTCCCCAAGTTCTGCATTATACAGATACAGCCTCCCCAAGTCCTGCATTATACAGAATACAGTTCCCCAAGTCCTGCATTATACAGAATACAGTTCCTCAAGTCCTGCATTATACAGATACAGCCTCCCCAAGTCCTGCATTATACAGATACAGCCTCCCCAAGTCCTGCATTATACAGATACAGCCTCCCCAAGTCCTGCATTATACAGAATACAGTTCCCCAAGTCCTGCATTATACAGATACAGCCTCCCCAAGTCCTGCATTATACAGATACAGCCTCCCCAAGTCCTGCATTATACAGAATACAGTTCCCCAAGTCCTGCATTATACAGAATACAGTTCCCCAAGTCCTGCATTATACAGATACAGCCTACCCAAGTCCTGCATTATACAGATACAGCCTCCCCAAGTCCTGCATTATACAGAATACAGCCTCCCCAAGTCCTGCATTATACAGAATACAGTTCCCCAAGTCCTGCATTATAGAGATACAGCCTCCCCAAGTCCTGCATTATACAGAATACAGGTCCCCAAGTCCTGCATTATACAGATACAGCCTCCCCAAATCCTGCATTATACAGAATACAGCTCCCCAAGTCCTGCATTATACAGAATACAGGCTCCCCAAGTCCTGCATTATACAGAATATAGTTCCCCAAGTCCTGCATTATACAGAATACAGTTCCCCAAGTCCTGCATTATACAGATACAGCCTCCCCAAGTCCTGCATTATACAGATACAGCCTCCCCAAGTCCTGCATTATACAGATACAGCCTCCCCAAGTCCTGCATTATACAGATACAGCCTCCCCAAGTCCTGCATTATACAGATACAGCCTCCCCAAGTCCTGCATTATACAGAATACAGCTCCCCAAGTCCTGCATTATACAGAATACAGTTCCCCAAGTCCTGCATTATACAGAATACAGTTCCCAAGTCCTGCATTATACAGAATACAGTTCCCCAAGTCCTGCATTATACAGATACAGCCTCCCCAAGTCCTGCATTATACAGATACAGCCTCCCCAAGTCCTGCATTATACAGAATACAGGTCCCAAGTCCTGCATTATACAGATACAGCCTCCCCAAGTCCTGCATTATACAGATATCCTCCTATTGGTTGGGAATGACGTCACCCAGATATCTGGCCTCCTATTGGTTGGGAATGTAATGGCCATGGGCAAGGATGCGGTGCCGCCGGTGGACTTCTTCGCGGACCTGGTAGACCAGCAGCCTCTTACAGGCCCGAGTGCAGCAACCGCTGGCGCCAGTGGCGCACGCAGGGGGGGGGGTCAAAGGGGTCAGCTGACCCCCCCCCCCCCCGAAATTTCTCAGGGGCCCGTTTCTGGTCCGGTCTTGGTCAGGCCCGATCGAGGTAGGGGCCCGGTGCTGGCAAAGGCGTGACATGGGATGATGGGGCCCGATCACAACAGGGCCCGGTCCTCGCATATTCTTGACACGGGCCCGTTTCTGGTAGGGGCCCGGTCTTGGTCAGGCCTGATCGAGGCAGGGGCCCGGTGCTGGCAAAGGCGTGATATGGGGCCCGGTCAAAACGAGAGCCCGGTACTTGAACATTATTGATGCGGGCCCGTTTCTGGTAGGGGCCCAGTCTTGGTCAGGCCCGATCGAGGTAGGGGCCCGGTACTGGCAAAGGCGTGATATGGGGCCCGGTCAGGACGAGGGCCCGGTGAAAACAGGGCCCGGTCCTCGCATATTCTTGATACGGGCCCGTTTCTGGTATAGGGGCCCGGTCTTGGTCAGGCCTGATCGAGGCAGGGACTCGGTGCTGGCAAAGGCGTGATATGGGGCCCGGTCACAACAGGGCCCGGTCCTTGCATATTCTTGATACGGGCCCGTTTCTGGTAGGGGCCCGGTCTTGGTCAGGCCTGATCGAGGCAGGGGCCGGTGCTGGCAAAGGCGTGGCATGGGGCCCGGTCAGGACGAGGGCCCGGTCATAACAGGGCCCGGTCCTCGCATATTCTTGATACGGGCCCGTTTTTGGTAGGGGCTCGGTCTTGGTCAGGCCCGATCGAGGCAGGGGCCCGGTGCTGACAAAGGGGTGATATGGGCCCGGTCACAACAGGGTCCGGTCCTTGCATATTATTGATGCGGGCCCGTTTCTGGTAGGGGCCGGTCTTGGTCAGGCCGGATCGAGGCAGGGGCCCGGTGCTGGGAAAGACGTGATATAGGGCCCGGTCAAAACGAAGGCCCGATCACAACAGGGCCCGATCCTTGCAAATTCTTGATAATTGGAAAATGTATTTTATATTGATTATATTTTATATTGATACGTATTTTTTACATTATCCATTGTTGCTTCAGGAAATGGTTTATGGCAACTTGTGGCAACATGATGGTGGGCGCGAATGACGTAGTCGAGACGCACTAAAACCCCAACGATGATGATGATGACATAACTACCGGGGGTCGGACTGCCTAACCTGCCTAACCTGTAAAATATAATTGTTGTTGTTGTCATTGACCTGCCAAACCTGTAAAATAATTTTTGTTGTTGTTGTCATTTACCTCATTTCGTCAAATTTACTCTCGACAGTTGTACAGCACATCAGTAGCACACGCACCTAAAATTCGCACATCAGTAGCACACGCAGTCACCTTACACGACATTGACAAGAAAATTATAATATCTCAGGTCCCATGCTGTAGGGGGCCCGCTCAAAAATAAGTGACCGAAATCCGCGAAGTTTTCTAAAAACGGGTGGGGGCCCGCTCACAAGGGGGCCCGCTTTTAGGGCTCTGACCCCCCCCCCCCCCCCCCCCCCCCGAAATGGAATCCTGCGTGCGCCACTGGCTGGCGCCAATATGTCACCGCAATGTTACGCCAATATTCAAATACAAATTGTATAAGATTGTAATCTTATGTGACCTGACCTGACTTCAATGAAGTCAGGTGGTACAATGAGTCACTATCGAATTACACGTGTTACACGTGTACACGTGTCACTATTGAATTACACGTGTTAAATAACCCGCACAACATATGCCGCATGACTTTCGTAGATATTTTGCGCATAGTGACCTTTTGTGACCTGACCTTGACCTTTTCCAACAATCTCACTTCAGCTCATGAGATGTGTATTATACCTTTGAGAACACTTTGGGTCAGTGGCGGTGGATGGTATTTTCGGATTAGGGCAAAGAAACCCAGAGGGTCCCCTCGGCCAAAGGGGGGGGGGGGCGGATCCCATGGCCAAAGCCCCCCCCCCCCCATTAAAAAGCGCGAAATGGTATCTCTTCGGATTTAGGCCACTATATTTTACAGGGCCTTAAATGGTCGCAAAAAAATGCCGGACAGGCCCATGTTGAAGTCTCAGACCTTCCGAGGGCCCCTCAGACCTACAAGGGCCTCCTGTCGGCCTTATGGGGCCCCCTCAGTCTAGCTGGGGGTCCCTCGGGGTCATCGGTCAACTTCTTGGAGGGCCCCTCTTACAAATTTATGGGGTGCAAAATCATATGTTTGCCCCCTCCCCACCCCTTCTTGAGTTGAGAGGCAGCTCCCCCCCCCCCCCCCTGCCCCCTTATCCGCCGCCCCTGCTTTGGGTGATTATTGTCGCAACTTGCAATCGAAAAGCTTTGGATGGAAAGTATGGCCCAGGGGGGTGTACTCCGCTCCTTCAACATTGGTAAAAAGTGTGACAACCGCGAGCAACTTCCAGCATCTTGGCCGTGTTTATCGGATCTGCTCATAAGCTATATTTGGCTATCAGCTAGTATTGACCAATCAGTCTTGAGCAAGCTCGACGGTGATTGGTCAGGTTGTGTTGACGTGAAACCGGGGGAGAATCATTTGTTTACATTTCAACGGGTTCGCCATATTGGTTCGCTGGCAATGTACGGGCATGTGTGCGTATGCATTTTTATGCATTTACTTAGTTTTATGAAGCGTAAGACAATATTAAAGATGTATATGAAAGTTGAAATAATAATTGTATTGGTCGACATAGCAGTATTTCCAGAATACCTCATAAGCTTACAATTTACACCCAAATATGTGCGTTCTTTGCTGAGGACATGTGCGAAAATTGTCGACATAAGAGGCTGTAGGAGTAGGTTAGCTATATTTTGGTAGTTGTCAAGGACGTAAACCCATAGATTGTGTCACCTTATATAAAGACTAGAAAATGCATACCAATGCGACTGATATCGGTATTACTTAGGTTTTGAGACACCACTCTGAGTAGTACCAGTGGCGGCGGATCGTATTTTCGGATGGAGGGGCAAGGAAACCCAGGGGGACCCCCTCGGCAAAAGGCCCCCTCCCACGGCCAAAGCCCCCCCCCCCCCAAACAAAAACAAAAAACGCCGCGAAATGGTATCTCCTCGGATTTAGGCCACTATGTTTTGCAGGGCCTCTAAATGGTCGCAAAAAAAACGTCGGACAGGCCCATGTTGAAGTCTCAGGCTTTCTGAGGGCCCCTCGTGGCCAACCGAGGGTCTCCCTCAGGCCGACTGAGGGTCTTCTGTCGGCCTTAGAAGGCCCCTCAGGCTGGCTGGGGGCACATCGGGGCCCTGGGCCATTATTTCGATCAAAAGGAAAAATCGAACCAACTTCTTGGAAGGTCCATCTTACAAATTTATGGGGGAGGCAAAATCATATGTTTCCCCCCCCCCCCAACTTCTTGAGTGGGCGGGCAGCTGCCCCCTCTGTCCCCCACCCCTTATCCGCCGCCACTGAGTAGTACCTGATGTTACTGGTCCTGTTCTGTGGACCTGTGGCTTGCACTAATGAACACAAAATGTCAAGTGCCTAGTAATGACTATATGACTATACATTATACAATCAATGATAATATTGTGACTTATAGCTCGTTACAGGACATAGCCTTTTCGGCCTAAAAGCCAAATGCCTTTTTGCGCCGTCGGGGGCGCAGCAACGGCTGACAGACCACAACAAGTTGATCAAGATCACGATTCAGGTCCTATACCATTTCATAAATTTCCCAAAGATTCAGCTATAAGAAAATTATAGGGGGCGCTAGGGAGCCCCAATCCCCCAATCCATCCCCCCCCGCCCATGAGCCCGGGTCGCGCCCGCCAAGCGCGCATAAGGCGCAACTTTTTGTATGTGGCCGAAATCTGTGATCCGCGCCCCCCTGACCGAAATCTGGGATCCGCGCCTGTACTATGTCACGGGAAGGAATAACAATGCCAAACAAATACAATATATTTGATGAGGCTTTATGTCTTCCTAGGCAATTCATTGCGATACATTCACATTTTCCACGCCGGGTAATGGCATCAAAGATACACTTATCATCGTTTCGAGCGGCGGTCGGCCGTACCTAATCGTTGAACTTTGCGCACATATAACAACAAATTTTGGTCTGGTTGCAATTTTTAGCGGCATCCGGCAGAGCGGTTGATTTGTGACATATTACATAATCTAGGTTTTGCAATCGACCGGTAAACAAAGAAACTAAGCGCGATCTAAGCTTCAGGCACGCGCGCACTAATGTGTACGGCGGCCGGCCGGCCGCGTCCCCCGCCTTCTACGTCACAGCGACTCCGGGGTTGCGGCTACTAAATTAGTGTTTGTCACACTTTTTCGGCCGGAGTGTTCTACCTGGTTTATACAGCCTTGGTATGGCCCATTCACTCAAATACCTAGATTTTGACCTTTGACCTGACCGTGACCTGACATGTGACCTCAATTTGAAACGTTCGAGTATGCTTTAGATGCGTCTCATTGAGAGCTTTCGAATGCCGCCTTGCGCGTCTCGCTGCAATGATTGGTTCGGAAGATAGCCAGGATGGCGTTCGGCTGAGACCACAGTCAAGCCGCCACAGACTAGTTAATAAATGTCTCACTTAGCAGCCAACAGAAGCATATAATATATATTGTATTTATTTTTGTATAATAAAATAAATTGAGTCCGAATGTTCTTGAATGGATAGATTTCCGAGGTCTGGTCTGGTCTGGTCTGGCCCCGATCTAATTATAGCTTGTTGCGCAGGCCCTGACCCCACCACCCGATCAAGCAATTATTGGCGTCCGGCAGAATATAGAGGCGAAAGTTGTACGTGCCCGACATACCTGGACACGGTCCGCCCCGCCCTCTGACATCACCTGACCTTGAGTGCTCAGGGGAAAATAGCGAGCGCCGATGCGACTCGAGCCCGGGCTTCCACTGCCGGGTGGGGTCAGAAGCCCGGCGCTCTCCCAACTGAGCTACAGGGGCGAACCTTGACCTTCCTTGCCATATTGCCTGTCCATTTCGTTTTGCAATCTTCCCGTAAATTATAATGCACTTCAAAATACATAACATAGGTACATGACTTACACTAAAGTAAAGAGGGTATGGTTTTTCACGAAGCTAAAAATATACAACACAGTTATCAACAACCTGCATGGCTGAACACTGCGTATTCAAACCAAGACTCAAATTGTGCGCTGTTTAGGCGTCAGATGTGTAGAAGATTCGTCTAAAAATGCAGCCAGCTTTCTGAGCTGACGGTACGTGCAGCACTGACGGCGGCGGTCGCAAGCCCCCAACAATGAGTCGGCCCCCACGTGCGTCACAGACGTTGCACGCGCTCCGAATTATGCCCAAAATCTAGGTTCGCAAATATCTGATGTGTGTGAAAACTTCTCCGTCGCAGCTCATGCCGTTTCGGCGCCGCGGCCCGGCGCAATATTTCATGCATACGTACACACGGACATTTCGTCTGTAATATAAGAGTGGGATTATTTTTTGTTAGTGTAAATAAGAATGCGTTTTGCCTATAAAGAGTACTTTTAATCCTATTTGTACAGTTGTTATATATATATATATTTATTTTTGTACTATTTTAGTTCATTCAAATATATACATTTGGTCTCTTTTTAAAGTGCCTCTGCAGCGTGGCTTCGAAAAATGCCTGAGGCTATAACTTGGAAACCGGAAGTCAGAGCAAGCCAATTTTCATACAACTGAATTCGGGGCCCACGATATCCCCAGTCCACATACACCAATTTTGAACAAAAAGGGAGCGATGAGTGTTCTTAACTTGTCGAAATGACTTGGTTTTACCCATATGCCATTTGAGGCAAAAATGAAGGTACATTACTGAAATAAATGCATCCTGGAGCTCCCCGTCGCAAGTGAAAGCAAACAAATCATTTTTTTTTAAATTTAGTCCGAATGTTTTTGAATGGATGGATTTTCGAGGTCAGGGCCCGCGCTAAGCATAGCTTGTTGCGCAGGCCCTGGCCCCACCACCCGATCAAGCAATTCCTGGCGTCCGGCAGAATTTAGAAGCGAAAGTTTTACGTGCCCGACATACCTGGACACGGTCCGCCCCGCCCTCTGACGTCACCTGACCTTGAGTGCTCAGGGGAAAATAGCGAGCGCCGAAGCGACTCGAACCCGGGCTGCCACTACCGGGTGAGGTCAGAAGCCCAGCGCTCTCCCAACTGAGCTACTGGGGCGGACTCGAAACGCCATTAAATCCCTGACGCTTGAGTTTCGTTTGCGAGGTCACGGAAGTATATATTGTATTAGAAACGCCCATAAATCCTTGACGCTTGCAATTCGTTTACGAAGTCGCTACATTTAGAACCTATTAAACTATAGTTTATGCATGAGCTATCCTCCGAGGCTAACTAAAGACGCTGTCAATCTGGGTGGATACGTGTCACAGTGACGTCACCAATGGGCCCGATATCTGTATAATGCAGGACTTGGGGAACTGTATTCTGTATAATGCAGGACTTGGGGAGGCTGTATCTGTATAATGCAGGACTTAAGGAGGCTGTATCTGTATAATGCAGGACTTGGGGAGGCTGTATCTGTATAATGCAGGACTTGGGGGAACTGCATTCTGTATAATGCAGGACTTGGGGAACTATATTCTGTATAATGCAGGACTTGGTGAACTGTATTCTGTATAATGCAGGACTTGGGGAACTATATTCTGTATAATGCAGGACTTGGGGAACTGTATTCTGTATAATGCAGGACTTGGGGAGGCTGTATCTCTATAATGCAGGACTTGGGGAGGCTGTATTCTGTATAATGCAGGACTTGGGGAGGCTGTATCTGTATAATGCAGGACTTGGGGAGCCTGTATCTGTATAATGCAGGACTTGGGGAACTGTATTCTGTATAATGCAGGACTTGGGGAGGCTGTATCTGTATAATGCAGGACTTGGGGAGGCTGTATTCTGTATAATGCAGGACTTGGGGAGCCTGTATCTGTATAATGCAGGACTTGGGGAGCCTGTATCTGTATAATGCAGGACTTGGGGAGCCTGTATTCTGTATAATGCAGGACTTGGGGAGGCTGTATCTGTATAATGCAGGACTTGGGGAACTGTATTCTGTATAATGCAGGACTTGGGGAGGCTGTATCTGTATAATGCAGGACTTGGGGAGGCTGTATCTGTATAATGCAGGACTTGGGGAGGCTGTATCTGTATAATGCAGGACTTGGGGAGGCTGTATCTGTATAATGCAGGACTTGGGGAGGCTGTATCTGTATAATGCAGGACTTGGGGAACTGTATTCTGTATAATGCAGGACTTGGGGAACTGTATTCTGTATAATGCAGGACTTGGGGAGGCTGTATCTGTATAATGCAGGACTTGGGGAACTGTATTCTGTATAATGCAGTACTTGGGGAACTGTATTCTGTATAATGCAGGACTTGGGGAACTGTATTCTGTATAATGCAGGACTTGGGGAACTGTATTCTGTATAATGCAGGACTTGGGGAACTGTATTCTGTATAATGCAGGACTTGGGGAACTGTATTCTGTATAATGCAGGACTTGGGGAGGCTGTATCTGTATAATGCAGGACTTGGGGAACTGTATTCTGTATAATGCAGGACTTGGGGAACTGTATTCTGTATAATGCAGGACTTGGGGAGCCTGTATCTGTATAATACAGGAATTGGGGAGCTGTATTCTGTATAATGCAGGACTTGGGGAGCCTGTATCTGTATAATGCAGGACTTGGGGAGCCTGTATTCTCTATAATGCAGGACTTGGGGAGGCTGTATCTGTATAATGCAGGACTTGGGGAGCCTGTATTCTGTATAATGCAGGACTTGGGGAGGCTGTATCTGTATAATGCAGGACTTGGGGAGGCTGTATCTGTATAATGCAGGACTTGGGGACCTGTATTATGTATAATGCAGGACTTGGGGAGCCTGTATCTGTATAATGCAGGACTTGGGGAGGCTGTATTCTGTATAATGCAGGACTTGGGGAGGCTGTATTCTGTATAATGCAGGACTTGCGGAAGCTGTATCTGTATAATGCAGGACTTGGGGAGGCTGTATTCTGTATAATGCAGGACTTGGGGAACTGTATCTGTATAATGCAGGACTTGGGGAGGCTGTATCTGTATAATGCAGGACTTGGGGAAGCTGTATCTGTATAATGCAGGACTTGGGGAGGCTGTATTCTGTATAATGCAGGACTTGGGGAACTGTATCTGTATAATGCAGGACTTGGGGAACTGTATTCTGTATAATGCAGGACTTGGGGAGGCTGTAATCTGTATAATGCAGGACTTGGGGAGGCTGTATCTGTATAATGCAGGACTTGGGGAGGCTGTATTCTGTATAATGCAGGACTTGGGGAACTGTATCTGTATAATGCAGGACTTGGGGAGCCTGTATTCTGTATAATGCAGGACTTGGGGAGGCTGTATCTGTATAATGCAGGACTTGGGGAGGCTGTATCTGTATAATGCAGGACTTGGGGAGGCTGTATCTGTATAATGCAGGACTTGGGGAACTGTATTCTGTATAATGCAGGACTTGGGGAACTGTATTCTGTATAATGCAGGACTTGGGGAACTGTATTCTGTATAATGCAGGACTTGGGGAGGCTGTATCTGTATAATGCAGGACTTGGGGAGGCTGTATCTGTATAATGCAGGACTTGGGGAACTGTATTTTGTATAATGCAGGACTTGGGGAACTGTATTCTGTATAATGCAGGACTTGGTGAACTGTATTCTGTATAATGCAGGACTTGGGGAGCCTGTATTCTGTATAATGCAGGACTTGGGGAGGCTGTATCTGTATAATGCAGGACTTGGGGAGGCTGTATCTGTATAATGCAGGACTTGGGGAACTGTATTCTGTATAATGCAGGACTTGGGGAACTGTATTCTGTATAATGCAGGACTTGGGGAACTGTATTCTGTATAATGCAGGACTTGGGGAACTGTATTCTGTATAATGCAGGACTTGGGGAGGCTGTATCTGTATAATGCAGGACTTGGGGAACTGTATTCTGTATAATGCAGGACTTGGGGAACTGTATTCTGTATAATGCAGGACTTGGGGAGCCTGTATTCTGTATAATGCAGGACTTGGGGAACTGTATTCTGTATAATGCAGGACTTGGGGAACTGTATTCTGTATAATGCAGGACTTGGGGAGGCTGTATCTGCATAATGCAGGACTTGGGGAGGCTGTATCTGTATAATGCAGGACTTGGGGAGGCTGTATCTGTATAATGCAGGACTTGGGGAGGCTGTATCTGTATAATGCAGGAATTGGGGAGGCTGTATCTGTATAATGCAGGACTTGGGGAGCCTGTATCTGTATAATGCAGGACTTGGGGAGGCTGTATCTGTATAATGCAGGACTTGGGGAGCCTGTATCTGTATAATGCAGGACTTGGGGAGCCTGTATCTGTATAATGCAGGACTTGGGGAACTGTATTCTGTATAATGCAGGACTTGGGGAGGCTGTATCTGTATAATGCAGGACTTGGGGAGGCTGTATTCTGTATAATGCAGGACTTCGGGAGCCTGTATCTGTATAATGCAGGACTTGGGGAGCCTGTATCTGTATAATGCAGGACTTGGGGAGCCTGTATTCTGTATAATGCAGGACTTGGGGAACTGTATTCTGTATAATGCAGGACTTGGGGAACTGTATTCTGTATAATGCAGGACTTGGGGAGGCTGTATCTGTATAATGCAGGACTTGGGGAACTGTATTCTGTATAATGCAGGACTTGGGGACCTGTATTCTGTATAATGCAGGACTTGGGGAACTGTATTCTGTATAATGCAGGACTTGGGGAACTGTATTCTGTATAATGCAGGACTTGGGGAGCCTGTATTCTGTATAATGCAGGACTTGGGGAGGCTGTATCTGTATAATGCAGGACTTGGGGAACTGTATTCTGTATAATGCAGGACTTGGGGAACTGTATTCTGTATAATGCAGGACTTGGGGACCTGTATTCTGTATAATGCAGGACTTGGGGAACTGTATTCTGTATAATGCAGGACTTGGGGAACTGTATTCTGTATAATGCAGGACTTGGGGAGCCTGTATTCTGTATAATGCAGGACTTGGGGAGGCTGTATCTGTATAATGCAGGACTTGGGGAACTGTATTCTGTATAATGCAGGACTTGGGGAACTGTATTCTGTATAATGCAGGACTTGGGGAGCCTGTATTCTGTGTAATGCAGGACTTGGGGAACTGTATTCTGTATAATGCAGGACTTGGGGAACTGTATTCTGTATAATGCAGGACTTGGGGAACCTGTATTCTGTATAATGCAGGACTTGGGGAGGCTGTATCTGTATAATGCAGGACTTGGGGAGGCTGTATCTGTATAATGCAGGACTTGGGGAACTGTATTCTGTATAATGCAGGACTTGGGGAGGCTGTATTCTGTATAATGCAGGACTTGGGGAGGCTGTATCTGTACAATGCAGGACTTGGGGAACTGTATTCTGTATAATGCAGGACTTGGGGAGGCTGTATCTGTATAATGCAGGACTTGGGGAGGCTGTATCTGTATAATGCAGGACTTGGGGAGGCTGTATCTGTATAATGCAGGACTTGGGGAGGCTGTATCTGTATAATGCAGGACTTGGGGAGCCTGTATCTGTATAATGCAGGACTTGGGGAACTGTATTCTGTATAATGCAGGACTTGGGGAGGCTGTATCTGTATAATGCAGGACTTGGGGAACTGTATTCTGTATAATGCAGGACTTGGGGAGCCTGTATCTGTATAATGCAGGACTTGGGGAGGCTGTATCTGTATAATGCAGGACTTGGGGAGGCTGTATCTGTATAATGCAGGACTTGGGGAGGCTGTATCTGTATAATGCAGGACTTGGGGAACTGTATTCTGTATAATGCAGGACTTGGGGAGCCTGTATCTGTATAATGCAGGATTTGGGTAGGCTGTATCTGTATAATGCAGGACTTGGGGAGGCTGTATTCTGTATAATGCAGGACTTGGGGAGGCTGTATCTGTATAATGCAGGACTTGGGGAGGCTGTATCTGTATAATGCAGGACTTGGGGAGGCTGTATCTGTATAATGCAGGACTTGGGGAGGCTGTATTCTGTATAATGCAGGACTTGGGGAGGCTGTATCTGTATAATGCAGGACTTGGGGAGGCTGTATTCTGTATAATGCAGGACTTGGGGAGGCTGTATCTGTATAATGCAGGACTTGGGGAACTGTATTCTGTATAATGCAGGACTTGGGGAACTGTATTCTGTATAATGCAGGACTTGGGGAGGCTGTATCTGTATAATGCAGGACTTGGGGAGGCTGTATCTGTATAATGCAGGACTTGGGGAACTGTATTCTGTATAATGCAGGACTTGGGGAGGCTGTATCTGTATAATGCAGGACTTGGGGAGGCTGTATCTGTATAATGCAGGACTTGGGGACCGGATATCTGTATAATGCAGGACTTGGGGAACCTGTATCTGTATAATGCAGGACTTGGGGAGGCTGTATCTGTATAATGCAGGACTTGGGGAGCCTGTATCTGTATAATGCAGGACTTGGGGAACTGTATTCTGTATAATGCAGGACTTGGGGAGGCTGTATCTGTATAATGCAGGACTTGGGGAGCCTGTATCTGTATAATGCAGGACTTGGGGAGCCTGCATCTGTATAATGCAGGACTTGGGGAACTGTATTCTGTATAATGCAGGACTTGGGGAGGCTGTATTCTGTATAATGCAGGACTTGGGGAGGCTGTATCTGTATAATGCAGGACTTGGGGAGCCTGTATCTGTATAATGCAGGACTTGGGGAACTGTATTCTGTATAATGCAGGACTTCGGGAGCTGTATCTGTATAATGCAGGACTTCGGGAGCCTGTATTCTGTATAATGCAGGACTTGGGGAGGCTGTATCTGTATAATGCAGGACTTGGGGAGGCTGTATCTGTATAATGCAGGACTTGGGGAGCCTGTATTCTGTATAATGCAGGACTTGGGGAACTGTATTCTGTATAATGCAGGACTTGGGGAACTGTATTCTGTATAATGCAGGACTTGGGGAACTGTATTCTGTATAATGCAGGACTTGGGGAACAGTATTCTGTATAATGCAGGACTTGGGGAACTGTATCTGTATAATGCAGGACTTGGGGAGGCTGTATCTGTATAATGCAGGACTTGGGGAGGCTGTATCTGTATAATGCAGGACTTGGGGAGCTGTATTCTGTATAATGCAGGACTTGGGGAGGCTGTATCTGTATAATGCAGGACTTGGGGAGGTTGTATCTGTATAATGCAGGACTTGGGGAGCCTGTATCTGTATAATGCAGGACTTGGGGAACTGTATTCTGTATAATGCAGGACTTGGGGAGGCTGTATCTGTATAATGCAGGACTTGGGGAACTGTATTCTGTATAATGCAGGACTTGGGGAACTGTATTCTGTATAATGCAGGACTTGGGGAGGCTGTATCTGTATAATGCAGGACTTGGGGAGGCTGTATCTGTATAATGCAGGACTTGAGGAACTGTATTCTGTATAATGCAGGACTTGGGGAGGCTGTATCTGTATAATGCAGGACTTGGGGAGGCTGTATTCTGTATAATGCAGGACTTGGGGAGGCTGTATCTGTATAATGCAGGACTTCGGGAGCCTGCATCTGTATAATGCAGGACTTGGGGAGCCTGTATCTGTATAATGCAGGACTTGGGGAGGCTGTATCTGTATAATGCAGGACTTGGGGAACTGTATGCTGTATAATGCAGGACTTGGAGAGGCTGTATCTGTATAATGCAGGACTTGGGGAGCCTGTATCTGTATAATGCAGGACTTGGGGAGGCTGTATCTGTATAATGCAGGACTTGGGGAGCCTGTATCTTTATAATGCAGGACTTGGGGAACTGTATTCTGTATAATGCAGGACTTGGGGAGGCTGTATCTGTATAATGCAGGACTTGGGGAGGCTGTATCTGTATAATGCAGGACTTGGGGAGGCTGTATCTGTATAATGCAGGACTTGGGGAGCCTGTATTCTGTATAATGCAGGACTTGGGGAGGCTGTATCTGTATAATGCAGGACTTGGGGAGCCTGTATTCTGTATAATGCAGGACTTGGGGAGGCTGTATCTGTATAATGCAGGACTTGGGGAGCCTGTATCTGTATAATGCAGGACTTGGGGAACTGTATTCTGTATAATGCAGGACTTGGGGAGGCTGTATCTGTATAATGCAGGACTTGGGGAGGCTGTATCTGTATAATGCAGGACTTGGGGAGGCTGTATCTGTATAATGCAGGACTTGGGGAGCCTGTATCTGTATAATGCAGGACTTGGGGAGGCTGTATTCTGTATAATGCAGGACTTGGGGAGGCTGTATCTGTATAATGCAGGACTTGGGGAGGCTGTATCTGTATAATGCAGGACTTGGGGAGCCTGTATTCTGTATAATGCAGGACTTGGGAACTGTATTCTGTATAATGCAGGACTTGGGGAGCCTGTATTCTGTATAATGCAGGACTTGGGGAGGCTGTATCTGTATAATGCAGGACTTGGGGAGGCTGTATCTGTATAATGCAGGACTTGGGGAACTGTATTCTGTATAATGCAGGACTTGGGGAGGCTGTATTCTGTATAATGCAGGACTTGGGAGGCTGTTTCTGTATAATGCAGGACTTGGGGAGGCTGTATTCTGTATAATGCAGGACTTGGGGAGGCTGTATCTGTATAATGCAGGACTTGGGGAGGCTGTATCTGTATAATGCAGGACTTGGGGAGGCTGTATCTGTATAATGCAGGACTTGGGGAACTGTATTCTGTATAATGCAGGACTTGGGGAGGCTGTATCTGTATAATGCAGGAATTGGGGAGGCTGTATTCTGTATAATGCAGGACTTGGGGAGGCTGTATTCTGTATAATGCAGGACTTGGGGAGGCTGTATCTGTATAATGCAGGACTTGGGGAGGCTGTATCTGTATAATGCAGGACTTGGGGAGCCTGTATCTGTATAATGCAGGACTTGGGGAGGCTGTATTCTGTATAATGCAGGACTTGGGGAGGCTGTATCTGTATAATGCAGGACTTGGGGAGGCTGTATCTGTATAATGCAGGACTTGGGGAGCCTGTATTCTGTATAATGCAGGACTTGGGGAACTGTATTCTGTATAATGCAGGACTTGGAGCCTGTATTCTGTATAATGCAGGACTTGGGGAACTGTATTCTGTATAATGCAGGACTTGGGGAGCCTGTATTCTGTATAATGCAGGACTTGGGGAGGCTGTATCTGTATAATGCAGGACTTGGGGAGGCTGTTTCTGTATAATGCAGGACTTGGGGAGGCTGTATCTGTATAATGCAGGACTTGGGGAGGCTGTTTCTGTATAATGCAGGACTTGGGGAGGCTGTATTCTGTATAATGCAGGACTTGGGGAGGCTGTATCTGTATAATGCAGGACTTGGGGAGGCTGTATCTGTATAATGCAGGACTTGGGGAACTGTATTCTGTATAATGCAGGACTTGGGGAGGCTGTATCTGTATAATGCAGGACTTGGGGAGGCTGTATCTGTATAATGCAGGACTTGGGGAGGCTGTATCTGTATAATGCAGGACTTGGGGAACTGTATTCTGTATAATGCAGGACTTGGGGAGGCTGTATCTGTATAATGCAGGAATTGGGGAGGCTGTATTCTGTATAATGCAGGACTTGGGGAGGCTGTATTCTGTATAATGCAGGACTTGGGGAGGCTGTATCTGTATAATGCAGGACTTGGGGAGGCTGTATCTGTATAATGCAAGACTTGGGGAGGCTGTATCTGTATAATGCAGGACTTGGGGAACTGTATTCTGTATAATGCAGGACTTGGGGAGGCTGTATCTGTATAATGCAGGACTTGGGGAGGCTGTATTCTGTATAATGCAGGACTTGGGGAGGCTGTATCTGTATAATGCAGGACTTGGGGAGGCTGTATCTGTATAATGCAGGACTTGGGGAACCTGTATTCTGTATAATGCAGGACTTGGGGAGGCTGTATCTGTATAATGCAGGACTTGGGGAACTGTATTCTGTATAATGCAGGACTTGGGGACCTGTATCTGTATAATGCAGGACTTGGGGAACTGTATTCTGTATAATGCAGGACTTGGGGAGGCTGTATTCTGTATAATGCAGGACTTGGGGAACTGTATTCTGTATAATGTAGGACTTGGGGAGCCTGTATTCTGTATAATGCAGGACTTGGGGACCTGTATTCTGTATAATGCAGGACTTGGGGAGGCTGTATCTGTATAATGCAGGACTTGGGGAACTGTATCTGTATAATGCAGGACTTGGGGAGGCTGTATCTGTATAATGCAGGACTTGGGGAGGCTGTATCTGTATAATGCAGGACTTGGGGAACTGTATTCTGTATAATGCAGGACTTGGGGAGGCTGTATCTGTATAATGCAGGACTTGGGGAACTGTATTCTGTATAATGCAGGACTTGGGGAGGCTGTATCTGTATAATGCAGGACTTGGGGAGGCTGTATTCTGTATAATGCAGGACTTGGGGAAGCTGTATCTGTATAATGCAGGACTTGGGGAGGCTGTATCTGTATAATGCAGGACTTGGGGAACTGTATTCTGTATAATGCAGGACTTGGGGAGGCTGTATCTGTATAATGCAGGACTTGGGGAACTGTATTCTGTATAATGCAGGACTTGGGGAGGCTGTATCTGTATAATACAGGACTTGGGGAACTGTATTCTGTATAATGCAGGACTTGCGGAGGCTGTATTCTGTATAATGCAGGACTTGGGGAGGCTGTATCTGTATAATGCAGGACTTGGGGAGGCTGTATCTGTATAATGCAGGACTTGGGGAGGCTGTATCTGTATAATGCAGGACTTGGGGAGCCTGTATTCTGTATAATGCAGGACTTGGGGAGCCTGTATTCTGTATAATGCAGGACTTGGGGAACTGTATTCTGTATAATGCAGGACTTGGGGAACTGTATTCTGTATAATGCAAGACTTGGGGAACTGTATTCTGTATAATGCAGGACTTGGGGAACCTGTATTCTGTATAATGCAGGACTTGGGGAACTGTATTCTGTATAATGCAGGACTTGGGGAACTGTATTCTGTATAATGCAGGACTTGGGGACCTGTATTCTGTATAATGCAGGACTTGGGGAGGCTGTATCTGTATAATGCAGGACTTGGGGAACTGTATTCTGTATAATGCAGGACTTGGGGAACTGTATTCTGTATAATGCAGGACTTGGGGAGGCTGTATCTGTATAATGCAGGACTTGGGGAGCCTGTATTCTGTATAATGCAGGACTTGGGGAGGCTGTATCTGTATAATGCAGGACTTCGGGAGCCTGTATCTGTATAATGCAGGACTTGGGGAGCCTGTATCTGTATAATGCAGGACTTGGGGAGGCTGTATCTGTATAATGCAGGACTTGGGGAACTGTATGCTGTATAATGCAGGACTTGGAGAGGCTGTATCTGTATAATGCAGGACTTGGGGAGCCTGTATCCGTATAATGCAGGACTTGGGGAGGCTGTATCTGTATAATGCAGGACTTGGGGAGCCTGTATCTGTATAATGCAGGACTTGGGGAACTGTATTCTGTATAATGCAGGACTTGGGGAGGCTGTATCTGTATAATGCAGGACTTGGGGAGGCTGTATCTGTATAATGCAGGACTTGGGGAGGCTGTATCTGTATAATGCAGGACTTGGGGAGCCTGTATTCTGTATAATGCAGGACTTGGGGAAGCTGTATCTGTATAATGCAGGACTTGGGGAGCCTGTATTCTGTATAATGCAGGACTTGGGGAGGCTGTATCTGTATAATGCAGGACTTGGGGAGCCTGTATCTGTATAATGCAGGACTTGGGGAACTGTATTCTGTATAATGCAGGACTTGGGGAGGCTGTATCTGTATAATGCAGGACTTGGGGAGGCTGTATCTGTATAATGCAGGACTTGGGGAGGCTGTATCTGTATAAAGCAGGACTTGGGGAGCCTGTATCTGTATAATGCAGGACTTGGGGAGGCTGTATTCTGTATAATGCAGGACTTGGGGAGGCTGTATCTGTATAATGCAGGACTTGGGGAGGCTGTATCTGTATAATGCAGGACTTGGGGAGCCTGTATTCTGTATAATGCAGGACTTGGGGAACTGTATTCTGTATAATGCAGGACTTGGGGAGCCTGTATTCTGTATAATGCAGGACTTGGGGAGGCTGTATCTGTATAATGCAGGACTTGGGGAGGCTGTATCTGTATAATGCAGGACTTGGGGAACTGTATTCTGTATAATGCAGGACTTGGGGAGGCTGTATTCTGTATAATGCAGGACTTGGGGAGGCTGTTTCTGTATAATGCAGGACTTGGGGAGGCTGTATTCTGTATAATGCAGGACTTGGGGAGGCTGTATCTGTATAATGCAGGACTTGGGGAGGCTGTATCTGTATAATGCAGGACTTGGGGAGGCTGTATCTGTATAATGCAGGACTTGGGGAACTGTATTCTGTATAATGCAGGACTTGGGGAGGCTGTATCTGTATAATGCAGGAATTGGGGAGGCTGTATTCTGTATAATGCAGGACTTGGGGAGGCTGTATTCTGTATAATGCAGGACTTGGGGAGGCTGTATCTGTATAATGCAGGACTTGGGGAGGCTGTATCTGTATAATGCAGGACTTGGGGAGCCTGTATCTGTATAATGCAGGACTTGGGGAGGCTGTATTCTGTATAATGCAGGACTTGGGGAGGCTGTATCTGTATAATGCAGGACTTGGGGAGGCTGTATCTGTATAATGCAGGACTTGGGGAGCCTGTATTCTGTATAATGCAGGACTTGGGGAACTGTATTCTGTATAATGCAGGACTTGGAGCCTGTATTCTGTATAATGCAGGACTTGGGGAACTGTATTCTGTATAATGCAGGACTTGGGGAGCCTGTATTCTGTATAATGCAGGACTTGGGGAGGCTGTATCTGTATAATGCAGGACTTGGGGAGGCTGTTTCTGTATAATGCAGGACTTGGGGAGGCTGTATCTGTATAATGCAGGACTTGGGGAGGCTGTTTCTGTATAATGCAGGACTTGGGGAGGCTGTATTCTGTATAATGCAGGACTTGGGGAGGCTGTATCTGTATAATGCAGGACTTGGGGAGGCTGTATCTGTATAATGCAGGACTTGGGGAACTGTATTCTGTATAATGCAGGACTTGGGGAGGCTGTATCTGTATAATGCAGGACTTGGGGAGGCTGTATCTGTATAATGCAGGACTTGGGGAGGCTGTATCTGTATAATGCAGGACTTGGGAAACTGTATTCTGTATAATGCAGGACTTGGGGAGGCTGTATCTGTATAATGCAGGAATTGGGGAGGCTGTATTCTGTATAATGCAGGACTTGGGGAGGCTGTATTCTGTATAATGCAGGACTTGGGGAGGCTGTATCTGTATAATGCAGGACTTGGGGAGGCTGTATCTGTATAATGCAAGACTTGGGGAGGCTGTATCTGTATAATGCAGGACTTGGGGAACTGTATTCTGTATAATGCAGGACTTGGGGAGGCTGTATCTGTATAATGCAGGACTTGGGGAGGCTGTATTCTGTATAATGCAGGACTTGGGGAGGCTGTATCTGTATAATGCAGGACTTGGGGAGGCTGTATCTGTATAATGCAGGACTTGGGGAACCTGTATTCTGTATAATGCAGGACTTGGGGAGGCTGTATCTGTATAATGCAGGACTTGGGGAACTGTATTCTGTATAATGCAGGACTTGGGGACCTGTATCTGTATAATGCAGGACTTGGGGAACTGTATTCTGTATAATGCAGGACTTGGGGAGGCTGTATTCTGTATAATGCAGGACTTGGGGAACTGTATTCTGTATAATGTAGGACTTGGGGAGCCTGTATTCTGTATAATGCAGGACTTGGGGACCTGTATTCTGTATAATGCAGGACTTAGGGAGGCTGTATCTGTATAATGCAGGACTTGGGGAACTGTATCTGTATAATGCAGGACTTGGGGAGGCTGTATCTGTATAATGCAGGACTTGGGGAGGCTGTATCTGTATAATGCAGGACTTGGGGAACTGTATTCTGTATAATGCAGGACTTGGGGAGGCTGTATCTGTATAATGCAGGACTTGGGGAACTGTATTCTGTATAATGCAGGACTTGGGGAGGCTGTATCTGTATAATGCAGGACTTGGGGAGGCTGTATTCTGTATAATGCAGGACTTGGGGAAGCTGTATCTGTATAATGCAGGACTTGGGGAGGCTGTATCTGTATAATGCAGGACTTGGGGAACTGTATTCTGTATAATGCAGGACTTGGGGAGGCTGTATCTGTATAATGCAGGACTTGGGGAACTGTATTCTGTATAATGCAGGACTTGGGGAGGCTGTATCTGTATAATACAGGACTTGGGGAACTGTATTCTGTATAATGCAGGACTTGGGGAGGCTGTATTCTGTATAATGCAGGACTTGGGGAGGCTGTATCTGTATAATGCAGGACTTGGGGAGGCTGTATCTGTATAATGCAGGACTTGGGGAGGCTGTATCTGTATAATGCAGGACTTGGGGAGCCTGTATTCTGTATAATGCAGGACTTGGGGAGCCTGTATTCTGTATAATGCAGGACTTGGGGAACTGTATTCTGTATAATGCAGGACTTGGGGAACTGTATTCTGTATAATGCAAGACTTGGGGAACTGTATTCTGTATAATGCAGGACTTGGGGAACCTGTATTCTGTATAATGCAGGACTTGGGGAACTGTATTCTGTATAATGCAGGACTTGGGGAACTGTATTCTGTATAATGCAGGACTTGGGGACCTGTATTCTGTATAATGCAGGACTTGGGGAGGCTGTATCTGTATAATGCAGGACTTGGGGAACTGTATTCTGTATAATGCAGGACTTGGGGAACTGTATTCTGTATAATGCAGGACTCGGGGGAGCCTGTATTCTGTATAATGCAGGACTTGGGGAGGCTGTATCTGTATAATGCAGGACTTGGGGAGGCTGTATCTGTATAATGCAGGACTTGGGGAACTGTATTCTGTATAATGCAGGACTTGGGGAACTGTATTCTGTATAATGCAGGACTTGGGGAGCCTGTATTCTGTATAATGCAGGACTTGGGGAACTGTATTCTGTATAATGCAGAACTTGGGGAACTGTATTCTGTATAATGCAGGACTTGGGGAGGCTGTATCTGTATAATGCAGGACTTGGGGAACTGTATTCTGTATAATGCAGGACTTGGGGAGGCTGTATTCTGTATAATGCAGGACTTGGGGAGGCTGTATCTGTATAATGCAGGACTTGGGGAGGCTGTATCTGTATAATGCAGGACTTGGGGAGGCTGTATTCTGTATAATGCAGGACTTGGGGAGGCTGTATCTGTATAATGCAGGACTTGGGGAGGCTGTATTCTGTATAATGCAGGACTTGGGGAGGCTGTATCTGTATAATGCAGGACTTGGGGAGGCTGTATCTGTATAATGCAGGACTTGGGGAACTGTATTCTGTATAATGCAGGACTTGGGGAGGCTGTATCTGTATAATGCAGGACTTGGGGAGGCTGTATTCTGTATAATGCAGGACTTGGGGAGGCTGTATCTGTATAATGCAGGACTTGGGGAGGCTGTATTCTGTATAATGCAGGACTTGGGGAGGCTGTATCTGTATAATGCAGGACTTGGGGAGGCTGCATCTGTATAATGCAGGACTTGGGGAGGCTGTATTCTGTATAATGCAGGACTTGGGGAGGCTGTATCTGTATAATGCAGGACTTGGGGAGGCTGTATTCTGTATAATGCAGGACTTGGGGAGGCTGTATCTGTATAATGCAGGACTTGGGGAGGCTGTATCTGTATAATGCAGGACTTGGGGAACTGTATTCTGTATAATGCAGGACTTGGGGAGGCTGTATCTGTATAATGCAGGACTTGGGGAGGCTGTATCTGTATAATGCAGGACTTGGGGAGCCTGTATCTGTATAATGCAGGACTTGGGGAGGCTGTATTCTTTATAATGCAGGACTTGGGGAGGCTGTATCTGTATAATGCAGGACTTGGGGAGGCTGTATTCTGTATAATGCAGGACTTGGGGAGCCTGTATCTGTATAATGCAGGACTTGGGGAGGCTGTATCTGTATAATGCAGGACTTGGGGAGGCTGTATCTGTATAATGCAGGACTTGGGGAGGCTGTATCTGTATAATGCAGGACTTGGGGAACTGTATTCTGTATAATGCAGGACTTCGGGAGGCTGTATTCTGTATAATGCAGGACTTGGGGAGCCTGTATCTGTATAATGCAGGACTTGGGGAGGCTGTATCTGTATAATGCAGGACTTGGGGAACTGTATTCTGTATAATGCAGGACTTGGGGAACTGTATTCTGTATAATGCAGGACTTGGGGAACTGTATCTGTATAATGCAGGACTTGGGGAACTGTATTCTGTATAATGCAGGACTTGGAGAGGCTGTATCTGTATAATGCAGGACTTGGGGAGGCTGTTTCTGTATAATGCAGGACTTGGGGAGGCTGTATCTGTATAATGCAGGGCTTGGGGAGGCTGTATCTGTATAATGCAGGACTTGGGGACCTGTATTCTGTATAATGCAGGACTTGGGGAACTGTATTCTGTATAATGCAGGACTTGGGGAGGCTGTATTCTGTATAATGCAGGACTTGGGGAACTGTATTCTGTATAATGCAGGACTTGGGGAGCCTGTATTCTGTATAATGCAGGACTTGGGGAGCCTGTATTCTGTATAATGCAGGACTTGGGGAACTGTATTCTGTATAATGCAGGACTTGGGGAACTGTATTCTGTATAATGCAGGACTTGTGGAGCCTGTATTCTGTATAATGCAGGACTTGGGGAACTGTATTCTGTATAATGCAGGACTTGGGGAGGCTGTATCTGTATAATGCAGGACTTGGGGAGGCTGTATCTGTATAATGCAGGACTTGGGAACTGTATTCTGTATAATGCAGGACTTGGGGAGGCTGTATCTGTATAATGCAGGACTTGGGGAACTGTATTCTGTATAATGCAGGACTTGGGGAGGCTGTATTCTGTATAATGCAGGACTTGGGGAGGCTGTATCTGTATAATGCAGGACTTGGGGAGGCTGTATCTGTATAATGCAGGACTTGGGGAGGCTGTATTCTGTATAATGCAGGACTTGGGGAGGCTGTATCTGTATAATGCAGGACTTGGGGAGGCTGTATCTGTATAATGCAGGACTTGGGAACTGTATTCTGTATAATGCAGGACTTGGGGAACTGTATTTTGTATAATGCAGGACTTGGGGAACTGTATTCTGTATAATGCAGGACTTGGGGAACTGTATTCTGTATAATGCAGGACTTGGGGAGGCTGTATCTGTATAATGCAGGACTTGGGGAGCCTGTATTCTGTATAATGCAGGACTTGGGGAGTCTGTATCTGTATAATGCAGGACTTGGGGAACTGTATTCTGTATAATGCAGGACTTGGGGAGGCTGTATCTGTATAATGCAGGACTTGGGGAACTGTATTCTGTATAATGCAGGACTTGGGGAGGCTGTATCTGTATAATGCAGGACTTGGGGAGGCTGTATCTGTATAATGCAGGACTTGGGGAACTGTATTCTGTATAATGCAGGACTTGGGGAGGCTGTATTCTGTATAATGCAGGACTTGGGGAGGCTGTATTCTGTATAATGCAGGACTTGGGGAACTATATAATGCAGGACTGGTGGCTGCTGCGCTGCGGTGCAGTATCCACCCTGTCAAACTTTTTTACACTGTTAGGTGATAGTTATCTTGTATTGATAGGTCCCCTCTTAGATTATCTCTACCAAACACGTTTAGCTAAACAAATATAACAGGGGTTTTTTGCCTTGCGCATCTTTGGCCCACCGCGCAGGTTTTTCCCCTTTGCTGTAGACGCTGGATTTTTTATTATTCAGGACTTTTCGCCCAGCTAAACACACCCCACAACCAGGTCTCGCCGAGGCGCCGGAGCTAGGGAGACTGGCAACAGTCTCCCGCTGTTGCAATGACGGCACCCCACGGCTCCATCAACTCTGACACTGTACAAGTATTCTGCTCTGTATGTGTATGAAATATATTGTGTATGTATGTGTCTCGTGTTTTATTTTAACCTTGACTTTGAACGAAATACTTAACGTAAGATAGACTTTAGATTTACTGTGAACAATTCACTTAACGTAAAATAGCTACCCTATTCCCCTTCTTGCTCGGGTTCACATAAACCGACTAACGTAACTCTTTGCCTGGCAAATTGCCAGAAGTACTTTCCCCAAACCCGGGATATGGCTATAGGCCGGTCCGGGTAAAAAAAAACAAAAAAAAAACACGCACACGCACACGCACACGCACACGCATACGCACACGCACACGCACGCACATATTCATCCAGTACCAGCTAAATAATTGCACAGTGCATGCCTAAAAGACGCGAGAGACGAGTTCCGGAGTTCCAAAGATAAATAGTTGTAAAGTTGCGCGATACTGTATAGGAGGTGCCGCCCACCCGCCTCCGTCCTCACGCGCGGGAGAGATCAGTGTCCTGACGAGTAGAACGGGAGCGAAGAGAAGAGTTGGCCTGAATATGGCAGCAAGAGTTTGCGGTTCGCCGGTAACTCGTATTTTGTGAAGCAAACTAATATAGTGCTGTTGGTAGAGCTGACGGGCAGTAGGCCAGCCCAGTTCCTCACGCACGTCCGATATATGATCAAATTTGCAACGGCCGGAGACAACGCGCATCGCAAAGTTCAGGATTTCTTGGAGGCGTTGTGTTTTTCTCCGACCCGTTGCCATAGACGGCAAGGCAGTATCGGACGTGCGAGACGACCAAGGCATTGACCAAGTTGCCACGCCCGTCAGCAGTACTAACAGGTTGGGTATGACCACGGAGGTAAGAAGAAAACCAGGTAGGATCGATAGAATAGGCTTTAAGTTTGGAAAGAAGCTTTGTGTGGTCAATCACATCAAAGCATTTGGAAAGATCAAGGAGGCAGAGGAGAGTAAGTTCCTGGCGGTCAGTGGCGGCAAGGATATGATCGGATACGGTAAGGAGCGCAATTTCTGTGGAGAGACGGGAGCGGAAACCGTGCTGGGATGAGGAAAAGAGGTGAGGAAAACAGATGGCACCAAGGCAGGTGTCGCTGGATAACCGTGACTCAGCTCTGCTCAGCTCAGCTCAGCTCAGCTCAGCTCAGCTCAGAGCTCAGAGCTCAGAGCTCAGAGCTCAGAGCTCAGAGCTCAGCTCAGCTCAGCGCTCCTCTCGACTCAGCTGTCGGGGCTGGGCCACTGACCTTTTCTCGGCGGTGAGCAAGCTCTCGACGCTGCGCGCGGCGGCCAGGTCGCAGGAGGAGAGCGAGAGCACCGAGAGCCGAGAGGAGGCGCGCCGCACGCCGGCCCGCCGCAGCCGCGCCGCCTCCGCAGGGCTGTTGTACCGGAACATAGAACCCTCGCCCAGCGTGATGACGCAGCCTGGCCGACAGACGGAGGTCAGGTCAGACAGACAGAGGTCAGAGGTCCTGCCGGACAGACAGAGGTCAGGTCACAGGGCAGGACACAGGTCAGGTCACAGGGCACAGGTCATGGCACAGGTCAGGTCACATGGCAGGGCACAGGTCAGGTCACAGGGCACATGTCATGGTACAGGTCAGGTCACAGGGCACAGGTCATGGCACAGGTCAGGTCACATGGCAGGGCACAGGTCATGGCATAGGTCAGGGCATGGCACAGGTCAGGGCACAGGTCAGGGCACAGGGCAGGGCACAGGGCAGGGCACAGGGCAGGGCACAGGGCAGGGCACAGGGCAGGGCACAGGGCAGGGCACAGGGCAGGGCACAGGGCAGGGCACAGGGCAGGGCACAGGGCAGGGCACAGGGCAGGGCACAGGGCAGGGCACAGGGCAGGGCACAGGGCAGGGCACAGGGCAGGGCACAGGGCAGGGCACAGGGCAGGGCACAGGGCAGGGCACAGGGCAGGGCACAGGGCAGGGCACATGGCAGGGCACAGGGCAGGGCACAGGGCAGGGCACAGGGCAGGGCACAGGGCAGGGCACAGGGCAGGGCACAGGGCAGGGCACAGGGCAGGGCACAGGGCAGGGCACAGGGCAGGGCACAGGGCAGGGCACAGGGCAGGGCACAGGGCAGGGCACAGGGCAGGGCACAGGGTAGGGCACATGGCAGGGCACAGGGCAGGGCACAGGGCAGGGCACAGGGCAGGGCACAGGGCAGGGCACAGGGCAGGGCACAGTGCAGGGCACAGGGCAGGGCACAGGGCAGGGCACAGGGCAAGGCACAGGTCATGGCACAGGGCAGGGCACAGGGCAGGGCACAGGGCACAGGGCAGGGCACAGGGCAGGGCACAGGGCAGGGCACAGGGCAGGGCACAGGGCAGGGCACAGGGCAGGGCACAGGGCAGGGCACAGGGCAGGGCACAGGGCAGGGCACAGGGCAGGGCACAGGGCAGGGCACAGGGCAGGGCACAGGGCAGGGCACAGGGCAGGGCACAGGGCAGGGCACAGGGCAGGGCACAGGGCAGGGCACAGGGCAGGGCACAGGGCAGGGCACAGGGCAGGGCACAGGGCAGGGCACAGGGCAGGGCACAGGGCAGGGCACAGGTCAGGGCACAGGGCAGGGCACAGGGCAGGGCACAGGGCAGGGCACAGGGCAGGGCACAGGGCACAGGGCACAGGGCACAGGGCAGGGCACAGGGCAGGGCAGGGCACAGGGCAGGGCAGGGCACAGGGCAGGGCACAGGGCAGGGCACAGGGCACAGGGCAGGGCACAGGGCAGGGCACAGGGCAGGGCACAGGACAGGGCACAGGGCAGGGCACAGGGCAGGGCACAGGGCAGGGCACAGGGCAGGGCACAGGGCAGGGCACAGGGCAGGGCACAGGGCAGGGCACAGGGCAGGGCACAGGGCAGGGCACAGGGCAGGGCACAGGGCAGGGCACAGGGCAGGGCACAGGGCAGGGCACAGGGCAGGGCACAGGGCAGGGCACAGGGCAGGGCACAGGGCAGGGCACAGGGCAGGGCACAGGGCAGGGCACAGGGCAGGGCACAGGGCAGGGCACAGGGCAGGGCACAGGGCAGGGCACAGGGCAGGGCACAGGGCAGGGCACAGGGCAGGGCACAGGGCAGGGCACAGGGCAGGGCACAGGGCAGGGCACAGGGCAGGGCACAAGGCAGGACACAGGGCATGGTACAGGGCAGGGCACAGGGCAGGGCACAGGGCAGGGTACAGGGCAGGGCACAGGGCAGGGCACAGGGCAGGGCACAGGGCAGGGCACAGGGCAGGGCACAGGGCAGGGCACAGGGCAGGGCACAGGGCAGGGCACAGGGCAGGGCACAGGGCAGGGCACAGGTCAGGGCACAGGGCAGGCACAAGGCAGGACACAGGGCAGAGCACAGGGCAGGACACAGGGCAGGACACAGGGCAGGGCACAAGGCAGGACACAGGTCAGGGCAAAGGTCAGGACACAGGTCAGGTCACAGGGCAGGTCACAGGGCAGGTCACAGGGCAGGGCACAGGGCAGGGCAGTCACGGAAGGACATGAACGAAACATCTCAGTGGAACATCTCAGTGGAACATCGTACAGTGCATATTCTAGTGAGAGTGAAGGCAAACGACACGGCCTTGCCAACAAGGTTAGAACCTGGTACAGTCGAGCTACATCAGCGTCACACCACACTGGAGACTAGGGGAGACTCGGGGAGACGATGGGAAGACTCGGGGAGCCCTTCAGCGCAATAACACCGGTCGGGCTTCGGAGCCAGTGCAGAAGTCTGCAAACGAGTCAACAGGGGGCATACTGGCCGCTGGGCAACAGCACAGGGCATGATGCTATGGTATAAAGAGCGCGACTATGTTACCTTATGTGACCTGAATACAGACGCATAGCCTAGTCGCAGTGCCAGTCGGGCTACACATCCCTTCCCTAAATTGTGGGCCTGACAATATATAAAGCTGGAACATTAAAACATACGTAATCGCTCAGTTTGCGATATCGCGCAATCATCAGAACCGAATCACTGAAATCATCGACGGTGCAGCAATATAGCAAACGTTTAGTGAACATCATTTCTCCGCTGTTCTGTGGCATTTGCGCACAGGAGGGTAATTTGTTCAGGATGCTAAAACTGGTCCATTAACCGAAAGGCATCTCAAATGTAAACAGCGCGGGTGAATGACGTGAAAGGCGTCATTGCGCGACTTAAGAGTCATTGCTTGTTGACGCGTTTAACAATAGAGCAGCACGCGATGTTGGTCGGGTCACGCGAGCACGCTATTTTCAGCATCAACAGTCAACGCACTGCACTTGTTCTCGTTCTGAATTCGACAGAAATATACACATATGTCTTCTTGGTGCATAAAGCTAGCTGAAGGGAACATTCAGTGAGTGATAATAATGGGAACATTAACATATTTTTGCCTTCAATAAAGGAGAATCACATGCACACGAAAGAATCTTGGTTGACATCCTGCTTACGCCTAAGGCATATACGTAATAAATACAAAGATGCGATATATTGTTTTACAGGAATACTTGGGACACTTACCTTATAGGTTACTTGGGACATTTACCTTATACCTATGATAGGTTACTTGGGATACTTACCTTATACCTATGCTAGGTTACTTGGGATTCTTACTTTATACCTATGCTAAGTAAGTTGCAATGAGATTGTTTCTCGTGTCAATAAATACGTATACAAGTTTCAATTTTCATGTACATGCATTCAATTTTCAATGTTATAATATCGATATTGATTTAATCGGTAGTTCCGGTAGGCCAACGACCTGTCAGCAGCCATAGTTGTCTGCATACGACAGGGGGTTTCCGACTTTGGACCGGTTTCGAGGCTAAAACCAGCCCGAAATCAGTGCTTTTGTTCACTGCAAAAATCAACCTATCCGGATCAGTTTTTCATGAGGTATTCGAATCTGGAATCGAAAATAGCAAGGCATCACCTATTTTACCTGAAAGTGACCTTTTGACCTGACAGTCAATACCAAGTCAAAATTAATGTTTCTTTTTAAATACAAAAACAACCTATCCGGGTCAGTTTTCCATGACGAATTCGCATCTGGTGGTCTCGAAGGTGTCTCATTTGGATGCGCAATGCCGCAAAGTAAGATAACCAAATAATTGTTTTCCTCCCGCAAAGGTTTCTTCCTGATCACTTCTCGTCTGCGTGCGGTTGCCTTGTTAAAAAAGCATAATGTTTATAAAACGCGTTAAATGGGCAGGAAAACCAATAGGATCTGTAGACAGAATGTTCAGGTACAATAGCTATTGGTTTTCTAGTCGATGCAGGCCTTTTTATTTAAAAAAAACCGGTTTTAACAAGAGGGTGATGCTTTACAAGTTGAGGTCAACACCAACACGCCAGCACGAAACCATGTATTGCATCGTCACTATAGCTCGCAGAAGATTGACAATGGCACCATTTTGTTACTAAGGCATTGCTCAACTGGTCCATCTCCAATTTGTACTATTTAGAACCCGAATAAGTGTTGTAGCAGACATGGGCGTTGCCTCCACTACGGACAGGTCGGTCAGTATGGACAGTGTCCGTACAAGCTGGCGAACCCCCAAAAACGTGTACGGACTGTCCGTACAAGCTGGCGAACCTCCAAAAACGTGTACGGACTGTCCGTACAAGCTGGCGAACCTCCAAAAACGTGTACGGACTGTCCGTACAAGCTGGCGAACCTCCAAAAACGTGTACGGACTGTCCGTACAAGCTGGCGAACCTCCAAAAACGTGTACGGACTGTCCGTACAAGCTGGCGAACCTCCGCAAACGTGTACGGACTGTCCGTACAAGCTGGCGAACCTCCAAAAACGTGTACGGACTGTCCGTACAAGCTGGCGAACCTCCGCAAACGTGTACAGACTGTCCGTACAAGCTGGCGAACCTCCAAAAACGTGTACGGACTGTCCGAACAAGCTGGCGAACCTCCAAAAACGTGTACGGACTGTCCGTACAAGCTGGCGAACCTCCAAAAGCGTGTACGGACTGTCCGTACAAGCTGGCGAACCTCCAAAAACGTGTACGGACTGTCCGTACAAGCTGGCGAACCTCCAAAAACGTGTACGGACTGTCCGTACAAGCTGGCGAACCTCCAAAAACGTGTACGGACTGTCCGTACAAGCTGGCGAACCTCCAAAAACGTGTACGGACTGTCCGTACAAGCTGGCGAACCTCCAAAAACGTGTACGGACTGTCCGTACAAGCTGGCGAACCTCCAAAAACGTGTACGGACTGTCCGTACAAGCTGGCGAACCTCCAAAAACGTGTACGGACTGTCCGTACAAGCTGGCGAACCTCCAAAAACGTGTACGGACTGTCCGTACAAGCTGGCGAACCTCCAAAAACGTGTACGGACTGTCCGTACAAGCTGGCGAACCTCCAAAAACGTGTACGGACTGTCCGTACAAGCTGGCGAACCTCCAAAAACGTGTACGGACTGTCCGTACAAGTTGGCGAACCTCCAAAAACGTGTACGGACTGTCCGTACAAGCTGGCGAACCTCCAAAAACGTGTACGGACTGTCCGTACAAGCTGGCGAACCTCCAAAAACGTGTACGGACTGTCCGTACAAGCTGGCGAACCTCCAAAAACGTGTACGGACTGTCCGTACAAGTTGGCGAACCTCCAAAAACGTGTACGGACTGTCCGTACAAGTTGGCGAACCTCCAAAAACGTGTACGGACTGTCCGTACAAGTTTGCGGAACCATATGAAGGTGCAGAATTAGAGATATCGATATCTGAAAGGTTTACATTCGAATTATCTTCAGATGGACTAAATGTGACGAATCGTTACGAATTACCTCTATTCATGAACTTATTGCTCAACAGAAAAAAAAACATATTTTTGTCCCCTCCCCAACTTGAACGCACAAATGGCCAGTTGGAATGCAATGTTAACGTTTTTCGTCTGAAGTTCTGAATAAGAGTATGTGCGAAAATGGCAAGAGGCATTGTCATTTTGTTCTCATCATTGCTAAAACGTTTAGCCATTTGGTGAGCGGTACTTGATGTGAAAGCGGGTACTGAAAGTTTGGGGACGATATTGGCGGTAGTTTACGAGATATTGCGAAATACGCGAGGGAGCAAAACAAAATACTCCCGTGTTAGTCACTAGTCCAGTAACATAAATGGTCAGGCCATAATTGTACTGAACTGCATTTGGCTTCCTCCTGGCGCTGACAACGCTGATGCACGCGCCTTTTATTTTAAATGGATCCAAGCACAGTATATTAGGCCTAACCCGCGCCGTGCTGGGGACGGGGGCGTTTGGAAGTGGCTCCTGAAATTGTAGGAAATGCAAGGAAAAAACGGGAGAGCTAGAGACGTGCTAGCTAGAGACTGATACCAGTACCACAGGGTTTATCTTGTCGAGATGCGTCTCCCCATATTCAACATGACCAACCTGGGTCACCAAATGACCTTGATCTGAGGTCATATTTTGAACTTGACCCGACCCGGTCACCATAATGGTTCGGATAGTCTTGACGAGGCAAACACGATGGCGTTAACATTATTGCCCTATCTTTAGGTATAAGGTAAAAAGTTATGCACGAACAACTTTTGGGAAGGAAATGCCAACATGACCTTTGGTTACCTCTGGACTCTGGAGCCTACACCATTGACCTTATATGCAATTTGAGGACACCTAAGCGATAACATTTTCCAAGAGCTTTCGATTGCGTTTCTCCGTTTGTTCCAAGCTATCATAGTTCCCGAGATATTTAGGGTGTTTCTGGAGCGAAGTCCTAAACTTGGAAAATTTGACCTTCGATGACCTCTGGTGACCTCAATATTGACCTGAGCGAAAATGTCACAAGCGTAGGAACACGGGGGGGGGGGCTGGAGGCCATGGCCGCCCCACTTGTCGTCTATTTTTTTGTTAACAATATTTGGCTAAATTATCCAGATATACCACACAAAACAAAACGTTTTGTTCTCGAAAACAATATATTTCGATAACATAGACACGCATTTTTAGTAGATTGCGAAAGTGGTGCAACATTCTAAAATGGCGCATGTTGTGTGCTTCGGGGGAGAAATCTGGCGCAGTGGTAAGATATTTGCTTTCTATGTCGGGGACCGGGGTTCAAATCCTCGGCGGGCCTCTGAAAAATTCGTCCCGGCCCCCATATCCCTCGGAACAAGGTGAGAGTTCCAGTTAGCGCTTTGGTCGCAGGAGGATATGGTGCTTGGTCCACTACATTGTGTGCTTCGAAAGAAGAATAGAAATGATCTGTAATAGCTAGGAACTTGGTTAAAATAATTATTCATAAAATTAGTCAGTACAAATGTAATTATTATCTCATCATTGATTACACAACTAGGATAATATCGTCAGTGGCGAAGGGTCGCTCGCTGGTCCAGTAACGCTGATTTTATCACATGCTTACATATGAAGTTTCTCAACACAGCGCTACGTTTTTTTTTTACACAACGCTGAATGCCAGGACTACACATCTAATATATTTGGCAGGAGAGTCTTTATTCAACCAGAGTATGCAGTAAGTTATCTTTCGACATGGCCTTTAAAACTGCTATCTCAGCGCAAAAAAAATAAAAATATGAAAGTGACCGGTTTTCTTTTAACACCGTTTTGACACCCCTGCAAAAGATCAAGTCCTACCCCCGCTCGAAAGGTTGTCATGGTGTGTCCGTACAAGTTTTGAAAACGTGGCGACGCCACTGGTAGCAGAATGGTTTTATGGGAAATTGTTACTAAAAAAAAAACTATTTGAATGTAGTTTTTATTCTGGTCGGTTCGGCTAAGATCCAACGCAGCGACTAAATAAAATGTGAGGAATTAATTGAACCCGATATGCTCTGAAAGAAAATTGAATGAACAAGAGAATGAGCATAGTGCGAACTCCGCAAAGCATATGGTTGCGGTTGTGACTCTTCGAAGTTGGGCGACCACATTTTTTTTTTGCTTGAAAATCGCGTTTTTGTTCATTTTTCGTCTTTTACGATAAACTAGTCATACTCAGAGTAAATATATTTAACTTTTGAGGATGGCAAATGAAAGTCCACTTAATTTCCAACATTTTGACGCCAAGTTTGTCAAGATTGGTTTAAAACTGACGCGTGTATATTTGTGTACACCCGTGTCGCAAAACCGGTCCAGAGTCCGAAACCCTGTCATATCAATAGCAGCGCAAAGAAGTTGTCCGTATTAGTGGCCAACTGCTGTGTCTCAAATGGCATTAGGTACAAATAAAGGGTTGTGCCCGATGACGTAATTGACTCAAGATGTCACTATTTTGTACTTGACCCCTCAAGGTTCGGACAGAGTGCCAGCAGTGTCCAGCGCTGCCGGTAGGAGGTGTAGAAGGAGCAATTTATCGTCAAACATTATCTGTTACTAATCTTGCCCCTCTACTGATCCGATCCCGACCCCTGGCATTCCTTCCTTATCAGTTGTGAGGGGCTGCCCACAAGACGGAAGTAACTTGAGTCAATTGCGCAATCGGGCACAACCCTGTGACAGCAATGACAAAAACGACAAAGCGGGGACGTCAAGTGGGGACGTCATCCGCATGGAGCAGCCATCTGACACGTGTATACGTTTTAGCAAGAATGCCCACTGGCGGATCCAGCCTCCCAATATGGGGGGGGGGGCTAATTTCACTGGGGGCCTTCCGGGTGCTGAGCCCCATATGACCTAAAAGGTATTCCCATCTGTTTCCCGTTTGCGGACTTGGATTCAGGATTGATCACATTGTTTTGGTATTCGAATCCACAGACCACAATAGACCTTTTCAAATAGAAAGAGTAATGCAAATGTATTTTTACTATCGTATGGACACAAAGTGACTTCTGGCCATGCTAACTGCTAAGTAACGCTCACTACAACACCCTTCCCGCCTTGTGATGCGGAATACGACCACGCAGCAAAGCTCGATTATTGGTACTATCGTACTATAAAACGTGTTTCTAATTTTTCGCTATGCTATTCTTACGTGTAAGGACTTGTCAATTAAGTGCACAAATAAAATTAATGGATATTTGCATCCAAATATCTCAAATTTTGTCATCTTACATGCTATTTTATATACAAATAAGTTATTCGCTAATAACTTTTGACTGAATAAAGCTAAAAGGGGGTAAACGCCATTTTGTTGTTATCATCAAGACGCGTTGAATGATGTGCAGCATGACCTCTTTCTGGCATTTGATGACCTTGACCTAAGGTCAAAGTCACGGCGCAAGGTCAACTTTCCAAATTCGACCTACACGGCGATGTTATATATCTTTGAAATTGTCTTGAAGAAGGAATTCATTGGTATTAAAATAATTGCGCGATCGTTGATGATTATAAAGCGAACAGACATTTTCGGGCTTTCTTTACACCGAAAAGGAAGTTATGAAGTTGTTATTCGATATTCAAATTAAAATAAATTCAAAAGTTGACATTGACGATCAGGCGTTATTCAAGCACAATATAATTCATCGCAAGAAGACAAGTTTTAAGATATATAACATCGCCACATAGGCCACAAATGGAAACCTAACCTTGAACCTTGACATTGACCTTAGGTGAAGGTCATAAAATGCTAGAAAGAGGTCATACTGCATAGCATTCAACGCGTCTGTACGAAAATAGCAAAATGGTGTCCATTTTACCTTTTTATCTTTATTCAGTCAAAAGTTATTGGGGAATAACATCTTTCCCAAAAAGAACACATCAAATTCCAAATTTAGCATATTTGAAGACAAATAAACATCAATTAAAATTTTATGTTTGAACGACACTTCTTTACACTTAACAATAATCATGTCAAAAATAGGAAATACATTTGGCTTGGGTATCCAAAAAAGATTCAAAATTTCAACAAAAAAAATATAACTTTGAAATTTAAGGTCAAGGTCATCAAATGTTAGAAAGTGGTCATGCTGCAGAGCATTCAACTCGTCTTGATGAGAACAGCAAAATGACGTTTACCGTACCATTCTAGTTTTATTCAGTCAAAATTGATTATCGAATAACATTTTTAATATAAAATGGCATGCAAAATGGAAAAATATGAGATATTTGGAGGCAAATGTCCTTCAATTTTATTTTTCCACTTAATTGACACGTCTTTACACGTCAGAATAGCATAGCGAAAAATTAGAAACACGTTTGAGAAAAGGTATCCCAAAAAGTTGTAAAATTTCGAAAACGTACCCAATTTGGAAATTTTCGAAAATGAAAAAATCAACATCACCATGTTATCAAACAGCTCATTGTCATTCTAATAACACATAATACATATATATTGCATCATAAATTCTTCGCCATATGGGCTGACAAAGATTAACCTGCACCGTAACAGTGACCTTATAAAAATGCGCGAGGCAATATCTCCGGAACCACTGCTTGCATTGCAATACAACTTGCACAGCTCGCTTTAGCGCCCCAGGTTACCCCATATACCAATTTTGGTCAAAATCGGTGACATAACGGTGTCATTTTGCACTTTGTTTGTGCCGATTTCTCGTGGAATGCCCCAGCTACAAAAATAAGAACATTGGGAAATATTTGTGTTAACTGAACCGTATTACCCTACTTAATACTAGTAGACGTAATCCACACAACATAAGTACAGGGATCCGCAGTTGCCATGGTGCACACTAAGGTCCGGCTTATTTTCTCCTCTAGCGTATGTTTGACGGCGAATTAAGAAACGACCATATATCATATATGCATTCAAACCGCATTACTGATAGTTTCAAATTGATATATTGACGCATTGGCTCAACTTATCCATTGGCTCATTTTAAGCAAAAATCCGTTTTTAGCGCTTTGCGGTGGTAAAAAAACGGTGTTTGCTTAAAAGCAGCCAATGGATAAGGTGAGCCAATGCGTCAATATACCAATTTGAAGCTATCAGTAATGCGGTTTGAATGCATATACGGCCGTTTCTTAATTTGCCGTCAAACATACGCTAGAGGAGAAAAAGCCGGACCTTAGTGTGTACCATAGCAACTGCGGGGGTGGGGCGTACCTATACAAGGAAATTCACTCACGCGCTCCTCTGGCACCCATCAGGCAGCAGGAGACTAAAGGCTGCGACGCTGCGTGTAAAATTATAACTTACGTTGGTTGTGAATCACTCCAAAATAGCGTCAGACCCTAT